>JAMZAV010002490.1:0-176893 GCA_024449915.1 Sweltsa coloradensis
CTTATATCACTTTTTTATTTGTCTAAGTTATATAAGTAATATATATATATATATATATATAGTTAGATGAGAAGGTGAAGGTTGGGAAAGCATAGAGACTAAAGCCAGCCTGAAGGGCTGGGGCGACAAACTTTCACCTGCTGATGACAACTGTAGCTAATTTAAGTGTCCTTAATCCACGACGCGTTTCGTCCTTCTGGCTATATATAATATATATATATATTAGAATCACAATTGTAAACTTGTCGGGTTATTTCGCCACGTCGATTTGACTTACCCATGTCAACGTTTCTGGACCGCTCTGGGCCCCGTCATCAGGACGACTGACTGCTGAAGCTCTCGCTCGGACTAGTTGAGTCGGAAGTAGATGAGCAGTTGTTGATACTGCGCATCGTCATCAAACACTGCCTACTAGTAAAAGTTATAAGCACGTGACCACACGTGTTGTCAAGGTAAAAGAGACAATCTCAAGTGAAGTACGACTCGTCCGGTGATAGTGATAAAGTGAAAGAATTAGCTACTGCCGTGTTGCCTTATATTGATAAAACAACAGATCGCATCGGAAGGCTGTTATCACACCACAATATACGGACTGTTTTTAAGCCTCTACAAAAAATAAGTCACTTACACAGATCGGTAAAAGATGTACGCCCAAGAATCCAGGCGCCGGGAGTGTATGAAGTACCCTGTAAGTGTGGGGTGGTCTACATTGGACAAACTGGGAGAACAGTGCAGGACAGGATAAGGGATCACAAAGGAAATTGTAGGCGGGCTGAAGTTAACTTATCGGCTGTAGCTAAACATGCGGTCGACAATATTACTGACAGTACTCACGCATTTGATTTTAATGAAGTCAGGATACTTAAACAAGAGAGTAGGCTGTGGCCCAGATTAATTCGGGAAGCCATTGAAGTGATAAAGAAACCTCACAATATCAACGCTGATGACAATAAAGGTCTTTATAAGATTAGTGATACTTGGTTACCGGCAATTAAAGTTACTCAATCTGCTACATTTTCGACTCCGTTAGCACCAGCCTTGAAATCGTCTGAAACGGGGGACAACACCACACAGGCCACAGTCATAGCTAATTCTAGTGTTTTAAACTCTAACGTTTTAATTTCTAACGATAAGGATAGGCTTTTAAATAACAATACTATAATGACACGTTTGAGAACTCGTGGACAGGGTAGTGAACCAAGTGGCAGTGCAGTTAACCACTTGAGTGGTAAATTTGTAACGCCCGCGTGTGAAGTGTTAAATACGAACTTTAATAGGAAAACTATGACAACACGTGCTATGTCGCGCGCTAATGAGAAATAACGATTTTTTACCTTGACAACACGTGTGGTCACGTGCTTATAACTTTTACTAGTAGGCAGTGTTTGATGACGATGCGCAGTATCAACAACTGCTCATCTACTTCCGACTCAACTAGTCCGAGCGAGAGCTTCAGCAGTCAGTCGTCCTGATGACGGGGCCCAGAGCGGTCCAGAAACGTTGACATGGGTAAGTCAAATCGACGTGGCGAAATAACCCGACAAGTTTACAATTGTGATTCTAATACTTCGGGCCACGAAAGCCTTAAAAACTTAATATATTATATATATATATATATATATATATATATATATATATATATATATATATATATATATATATATATATATATATATATATATATATATATATATATATATAACATACTTAAGTGGATACAACTTTTTTTTTAAAACCACAATTACATAATTATATAACACACCATATTTTAATCTTTACAGACGAAAATAAATAGTTTTTTCTTAACCACAAAAAACAAGGAATAAAAGTATTTTTCTACCTACTAATTAATCAAAATATGACCAGCATACAAGTATCAATACTGATTATTATGTTGAAAGTAATTATTTATTGTCTTTCTTTAGCTGTTCAATGGAGGTACCTACCTACCCACTGGCAATACGTGCGTGTCTTTGTCTATATGTGATGATATAGCTTATCAAGGTTGTAAGTGTGTTTCTTCCAAGTTGTGACTGAACCCCTGCCTTGGAGCGGCGGTCTAGTCTCGATCGACTTCCCAGTTGCCTTTTAGCCCACTGTGATCGGGCTTATTTGTTTACCCTAAACCAGTTGTTTATTTATAGCTAATTTTATCCTAAATTCATAGATGAGATTGTCTTACTTTATTGAAATGAACATAATATCTAAATGTAGGGTTAGTTAAAACTTAAAACTTTTCTGCAGAGATGAATTTTTAAAGAGTTAAAAGGATTAATGACAAATTAAACCCAAGATAAACATAGAATCACGTACACGGGTGTGTAATTATGTGTTTGTTGTGTATTACAGGTGGTGGACAAACCTCTTCCTTGGAACGGAGGACTAGTAGCGATCAACTCTTTTGGTTTCGGTGGAGCCAACGCACATATCATTCTGCGCTCCAATCCCAAGCAGAAGCGAGCACATCTCCAAGATGGCTTTCCAAGGTACATAGACATCCTTAGGCGTTGCCACTGACCAAGTGCATTCGTATCATTGATTGGGTCACTCATTTTACTGTCGGTTTAGAGACTGGAGTGTAATGGTTCCAAATATCTCCCACTTATGTCTATATAAACTGTCCGAATCCAATAAAGTAGTGCAAGTGAATTGTTTTTGTAAATCAAGAACACGAGAAGAAGTGCAAGTTTGCGAGTGCGTGTACTCTTTACTTAGACACCCCTAATTATGGTTAAGTTTATTGTGTTTGTATTGAATAAATTTTTAAAATATCTATGTTTTGTTTTTAAAATTATGGGGACTAGAATTTTTTCAAGCTAAAGTTATTATTTTGTTTCTTTAGTGATGATTTTAATTAAACAAACAACTCATCACATAAGTTTTGTTATTGGCTGATGTTAGATTATGTACATATTATATAATGGCGCAACAAGAACAACCATTGTAACATAAGCATCTATTGTCCTTGATTAACCCAGGCTTGTAGGCATCTCTGGTCGGACGGAGGAGGCCGTCAGCCACTTCCTCAACAAGATCGAGAAGACCCCCAAGGATGACGACCTCATCGCTCTGCTCCACTCGATCCACAGCTCCAACATTCCAGGCCACTCTTTCCGGGGCTACTCCCTGCTCAAGGGGGACTCGGTCACTAGAGATGTCGTGGTAAGAGTGGGAGAAATGTTTGTATTATACTGTTATGTCTTCATGTGGTATGCATTGCACACTGGGAAGGTTTCACACATAAACTTTTAAAAAATCTGTCTTAATTTGCTTTTATTTACAATTTTTTGTAATATTCGTCTATAAGTACGCTTATTGAAAGACCATGAATCAATGACAAGTTATTTTCAAGGAATTTATGCTGTGGGTTTTTTGATTGGATATTTATAAATTTCTTGAACATACTGTGGACAATATATTTCCAAAACAAATTGGGATTTTCTTTCAAAATTAATTTGTCTCTTTTTTTATATTTTAAAAAAGATTAAAAGGGTTGTTTTTAACACCTTCATTGCTTACACATTTTGTTTGGATTGTAATATTTGTTTTTTGATTTGAGAGCCATAAGGCCACCCGGACTCAAGATTTTATGAAAAATCAACTTTATCTCTTTTTTATTTTATCAAATTATTACATTCTTTTCCCTTTTATTTAGTACTTCTTAAGCGTAACAACACCGTTGAATGCGTAAGTATCCTTCTAATTGGCTGTAAAAAATGGAGAAAGATTTGCTTCAAAGTAGGTAAGCAATCAAGTTTAAATTGAATGTCCCGCCATTCTAGTTTCAGCGTTGGCTAACACGCTAATGTGCAGTGATTTTTTCTTTCATATGTTTGGTATCATGGTAGGTTATTTCTTATTGGTTGTTATATTTTGTTGTCATGAATTTGTGACAATTAACTGTCTGCTAGGTTATGCTAGACCATGGTTTGACACATTTGCCTATGTTGACTGTGTGTTTCATCTTGTTTCTGGTAAACCAACCACACTAGCACACATTATTTTTGATAGAATTATTCACATGGTATTTGGACATTGGAAGACTGCATACACTAAATTAATGTGAGTATGGCCTAGCCTAGGGCTAGGCTTATTTTGTTGTTTTGTGCCAATGAGGCAAAACTGTTCAACTTCTTGTAGGCTTACAAGGTTGTACCGAGGAAAATAACAATCTATAGCAGGCTTGGGCTTACTAGGATTGCTCGAAAAAAATGTTCTTGCGCGTTAGCCGTTGATTCTGGCCTACAAAAGAGTGTCACTTAGGGGGGAAATGGAAACCAATCAGGGTTATATTTAGGTTTTGGCCAACTAAATACAAACACTACCAAATATTGACAATAGCCCTACAAACGTAAGCGTTTGTAGCCCTGACCTAGTCCAGCCGATGGACAACGGAATTCATTTAGATTTCACTTACGGGCCATGGCACAGCTAAATATTGTATTATGGGCCTTGTATCTACGGCCTACAAGAAATTTAATGTAAATTAGTTTGTAGAAGTAACCCTATGTGTAGAACAATCATGATTGCTGTAATAACTTTGGAAAATATCGCTTTATTATTTGCATTTTCTTTGTCAGAATACGTTTAAACTTCAAAGTCAAATATCTCAATAAGTACTTTTTTTGTGTTCATGTTCCTTTTTCTCAGGATTGGCTACATAAAACTTCACAAAAATGTCACAGAATACTTATATCACTGTTTTACACAAACAGACATGGGGGAATTTTGATTTTTAAAATAATTACAATTTTGTAACTTGTTAGCCTATGTCGAAGAAAATGTAGCAAAAAAAGTAGACCTACATTCTAAAATAAATTAAAGCTAGGATTATTTTTATTTTTTCAAAAAGCTCATGTCTATTAATTTGTGTACAAGGGTTCAAACTAAGTAGGCCTACACAAAAAAATTGATGTGATTGTTTTTTTTTTTTTTTATTTAACATGGCCAGCATAGCCGAGTCCGAGTGGCCTTAAGGTTGATTAAAATTTGCTTTTATTAACCAGTTTTTGTAATATTTGTCTGAAGGTAGACCTAGGTCTATGCTTATTAGAAGACACTAGACAGTGAATCAATGACAAAATTTGTTCAAGGAATTTATACTGTGGACAATACATTTCCATAAAAATTGGGATTTTCTTTGAAAATGATTTTGTATTTGTCATTCATAATTAAAAAATAAATATGTCAACATAGATATGACAACGTTGACAAGTAGTCAATGGCTAGCTACGATCAAAAGGGATGTTTTTAACATCAGCATTGCTTGCACATTTTGTTTTGAACATAATGATATTTATTTTTTAGTTGGGAGGCCATAAAGGTTTTAAAAAAAATGCAAGGCATCTCAAACTTATTCTTGCAACAACAAAAAGCAAACTGATGTTATTTGACTATTTTATCTCTCTCACATTCTTCTTGCGGTGTGCAGCGTTGCGATGGTCAGCCGCGCCCCGTATGGTTCGTGTTCTCTGGTATGGGCGCACAGTGGGCGGGGATGGGGCGAGACCTGCTGCACCTGGAAGTATTCTCACGTGGGATTCACAACTGCAGCGAAGCACTGCGAACTGTTGGCGTCGACCTCTACGACATTCTACTCAACGGAAATGAAACAACTTTTGATAACCTCATCAACTCGTTGGTGTCCATTGCTGCCATACAGGTATTTCATTTCATTTTATTATTCATCATACATCATACAGATTATGACTGATTTTGTCATTTTTAAACAATATATACATTACCATATTTTTATTACAATTATTATTATTTCAGTACATAAAATCAGACACTTTATAGAAAGCACTATCCAATAGATATTCCTTACAAACAGATTTAAAACGATGAAACGAGTCAATTTTCTTAATATCGGTTGGTACCCTATTGTACAATCTCTCACATTTAATCTTAGGACTTCGTTTAAAAACACCTAAATTATATTTCACTGTGTGAACATCTTTCTGTCGTCTGGTATTATGAGAGTGAATTTCGTCATTCAAAGTAAAATTACTGTGGTGTTTTCTCACCCATAAAACAGAGTTACAGTTAAAATTCTCAATCATTTAAAAACTGGTTTACATGATGTCCTATTACTTTATCCTAGCATTGACCTTAGCACTCTTTTTTGAGCTTTAAGAACTCTGTCCACATTTGGGCACTCGCCCCATACTATGGCACCGTACCTTAGCACCGAATATACATAACCATAATACATAGTTACCAGGGAGTCTAAATCACATAAATTACGGATCTGTTTAAAAGCATAACAACAGGAATTAATCCTCGCACACATGTTATCTAGCTGGTTACTCCACTTAAGATTTTGATCAACAAATATTCCTAATTTTTTTTATAAAATTGCATTGCTTAATATTACACCGTTCTTCAAGTATTGTTAAAAATGAATCGGGTACACCACTAGCGGTTAGTACGTTAGTAAGTTATGTAATAGTACGATTCCAACTTTATGATTAACACTATCTATTTTTTTGTTCCCCTCATAGGGGAATTTCTATCAACCTGGCACCTCCACCAACAATATTATGATGCACAAAAAAACTTTGCTCATTTTTTGAGTAGGGTACTTATGTTCCCATTTTAACAATTTCATACAATAATTTTGTAAATTTAATGTTTTCAAACACTACATTACACAATACTAAACCACAATACTGTGTGGATACAATACAGTAGAATAATCTTTATTTCTCATACACGTTGTAAACGTAGGGCCTATGGCATATTTAATCACAAGCCAAATAAAAATGACTATATTACTATATTATTATTTTTCAACATAAAACAAAACTTCAGTGCCTACAAGTAGGTAGGGTACCTACTACATATTATTTATTATTTCTTATTCTCTCGTGTAGGTGGCGCTAGTAGACGTGCTGGCGTCTCTTGGGATCCACCCTGACGGAATGATCGGACACTCTGAAGGCGAGAACGCCTGTGCCTACGCAGACGGAGCGTTCACTGCAGGACAGACTGTACTGGCGGCCTACTGGATGGCCAGGTGTCTACGTGATACGGACCTGCCACCTGGAGCCATGGCTGCTGTGAGTTCGATACAGTCAATAATCCATGTTTTGTACAATCCATCCATGATCGTTTCTTTCCTAGTTCTGTCACATACCACTAAAAATATCACAACAAAACTTGAAATATTTTTTCTACAAAATCATGTTAAATCATGTTAAAGGGATAGAATAAATTATCGATTAGTAGGGGTGGGCGAACGTTCGAAAACTCGAGCCCGAGCCGAGCTTTTTTTGAAGTTCGTCTCGGTTCGGGCTCGACTTTTTAGGCTCGAGTTCGGTTTTTATCAAATCTTCGAACTTTAAACGAACTTCGTCTTGAAATTACGCCAAAAACACGCCAAAAACTGATTTTATACATCGTTCGCGTAATGAAACAACAAAGCAGCAATCGCCATACTGGATATTTCTAACAGCTGATTTTCCAAGTTCCAGCGCCTTGAAAAGTTCTCGTTTTGTCACGCCATGACGTCACGACGAAGCTATCTGTTAGAAGGCGGTGCGCATCTGTGATTGGCTCGATCGTCACAATTCACACTCGTCGTGCAGGGTCGGCAACATAACAAACGCAAACTAGAAATTTTGCTTCTTGATCTACGAAGTACCAACAATTGAAACTTAACGGCGGGAAATTTGAAAATACGCAAAATTTGAAAAAATAGTTTGAAATAATTGAATTTTTTATGACGAAATGGAGCCTTTATTTTGAGCTTTTATATTTAAATTAAAGATTATTATATATATATATATATATATATATATATATTACAGAATAATAATGGATTTTCAAAAGTTCGGCTCGAGTTCGAAGTTCGAAAAATTTTGGTTCAAAAGTTCGAGTTCGGCTCGAAAGTCAAAAACCTAGGTTCGCCCACCCCTATCGATTAGTGATCTAAAATCGATCAATTAACTATATTTCTCATACCATTGATACTCGGCAGTAAAAATAATACAACTTAAAAAATATTTTTTGAATTAAATTAAGAAATGCAAATTCATTCTAAAGGGGCATATGATTATCCTTGTTTATTTACAAACCATCTCAATATTTCAATTTTTGTGTTGTGTGTACCACACACACACAGAGAGAGAGAGAGAGAGAGAGAGAGAGAGAGAGATTTGATTTGATTTGATTTGATTTGATTTGATTTGATTTGATTGTCGTCTTTATTGATGGCAGGATTAAGGCCTGTTAAGCCTTCTCTTCCATCCAACCACTTCCTAATTACAACAAATCACAACATTACAGGATTACATAAAATAATGAAAAAAATTTAAATAGGTACTATGATCACACAAGTTAAATGTGCAGTTTAAGAGCTAAAAATAATGTTAACATCATACTTAAATAACTAAAACAAACTAAATTATGTAATAATACATTAGGAGTAACATTATTGCAAAGTTAAAATTTTCTAGGGATATGGTAATGTTATGCAAATTGTGGCTTTCAATCTATTTATGTAAATCTACAATAGTTTAAGAAACATTCATTCATCCATTCACACAAAAGTACACAATTAATATGGCTTTAGCCATTGTGTGCAGAAATACAAGTGAGCAGGAGCAGGTTGTGGTATGCATTACTCAATCATTAACAAAGGCTGTAGCGGCTGATGTTTATAGATGCTAATTAATTATAATTACTCAAGTAATGTTGATATACTTTACGCTTGAAAGTGTCGTAACTAATTCCGTAAACATCCCTCCCTGATGCTGGTTGGGAGAGTATTCCAGACTCGAATAGCGTTTATTGTAAAAGAGTGGTCAAGAAGATTGGTTCTATGGGTTAGAAATGTTAACTGAGTACCTGATCTAGATCTAGTGTTGAAGGTATGGTTTGAGAATAAGTATTGAAAATTAGATGCTTGATACAAAGGTGTTGATGTTGAGAGCAGACGATGAACAAGGCAAATCGAGTGTAGATTTCTACAGTCATTTAGACGAATCCACTCAAGATTTTTGAATCCAGGGGTAATATGATCATATTTTTTTATACCAAAGATGAAACGAACACAGGCATTTTGAGCTCTCTGAAGACGAATAGAGAGGTCCTCAGTTCGGTCATTGTACACAACGTCGCAATAATCAAAATGAGGCATGACGAGGCTTTGTACGAGCATTGATTTTAATTTTGTTGGGAGGAAGTTTTTTAAGCGGTTTAAAGAGTGTAAAGGTGCGTAGGTTTTCTGACACACGTGTTTGATATGTTCCGTCCAGGTCATGAGAGAGAGAGAGAGAGAGAGAGATATGCTGTGACACTTCATTTCTTTTTTGTTTCTCCCTGTACAAAGGGTAAATTGTCCTGGCCATAATTAAGTACTACCACACTGGTAGTCACATAAACTAGGTATGTAGCATAAATTGTACAAAAGTATTCTAATAAATTTCACCTATCAGCTAGGTAAGTGTTAAATTTCCTTAAGTCCATGAATGTTTGCATTCTGCAACTATCGCTTAATGAACAACAAGGAAGTAAAGTAAACCTGTGCAGGTTGGTTTGTCGTGGGAGGAGGCCAAGTCCCGGTGTCCATCAGAGCTTGTCCCCGCGTGTCACAACAGCGGAGACAACGTCACCGTCTCCGGTCCAGTCGACAGAATCCGTAGCTTCGTTGAGACTCTGCAGTCGGAAGGAATCTTCGCCAAAGAAGTGAACAGTGCGGGGTTTGCCTTCCACAGCCGATACGTTGAAGACGCCGCTCCCAAACTACTTACAAAACTCAACAGGTGATAAATTAGGTCATTCTCTAGGAATTAATTGAACACGACAATTTCATTTGAGATTCATCATCATTCGTGAAACAATATAAGATTTTTTTACATCTTGATACACGGAAAACAAGTTTATTTATATGTTCCCATAAAAGTATATCCTTCTATTAATGAAGTGAAGCCTTAATTAAATGACCCGGCACCTCCACCATATTTTTGCTCTTTCAGACAAAATATTAACAAATATACATTTTTCTTAGAAATTTTTTACAGCATGTAGCCCTAATAGTGAAGATGTGCTTTAAATAAAAAGTAAAGATAGAGAATTGTTTGTAGGATCTTTCACTTACTATTGCTTTTCCAGACCTGGGTAAGTTACTTTTGAAAAGTAATGAAATTACATTACTCATTACTTCAGCCAAAATGTAACTAAATTACTATTTAGTTACTTTTCCAAGAAAGTAATGAAATTACGTTACTTTTTATGAAAAAAAGTAGTGAAATTACTTTCAAAAATTACTTTTTAAATTCAAAATGTATCTGACGTGCAGACGAGTATGACGCAAGTGCTTTGTCTACCGATGGCGGGTCTCAGACAGGGTGTTATCCACGCCCACACTTCAAAACCAGCGGAGGCCTATCACAGAGATATTGTAGATATCGACGTATAGATGTATAGTAATTAGTAAATTATTGATTACGCGGGTGACATCTATCGGCGAAATGTTGTAACTACACTACAAGTGTAACAATTCGACTAGGCCTATCGATTTATTTGACACAGACTTGAATGTTTGATGTCAAGTAGATAATTACGTCGTCAACGGCGCTCGTCATAGGCGGAAGTACCAAAAGTAAACATGGCTAGGTTATGAAATAAAAACTCGGGACTAGAAATCTGTCGAAAAATGCTGCATGCACATGCACATTGTTCAAGCGGGCGATACGTAAAAAGGCAGCAGGCGCACTGGCCCAGTGACTGATTTTGATACTCAAAGGCACGGGCCGCGCGGCAAAAGTAATGCGTTACTAACGCCAAATTACAATGATAAAAGTAGTGAAATTACTCTTTCGTTACTTTGAGAAAATTGTAATTAAATAACTGGCCCGTTACTGAAAAAAGTAATTTCGTTACAGTAACGCGTTACTTCCGTTACGTTACTACCCAGGTCTGTGCTTTTCTCACACTTGTTTACAAAAGTTATAACTACGTACGGTACTTGTTCATCAACATGTCAGTAATGTACTTATGTAGGCCTAGGTAAGGGACACACGAGGGTTCAAATCCTGCAGGGTCGGCCTGAAAATTTTAATTTGTTGATTAAATGCTTCTAAAATACTATTAATATCATTATTATGATTATATTTTCATATTGTTACAAAATGTAAAAAAAATAATAATAATAAAAATAAAGTAAAAATGTAAAATTTTGCTGTATAAGGCATATTACATATGGGGCAGTAACATGGGCAGTGGGAACAAAAGAAGAGAGTCAGCTGGAAGCAGCAGAAATGAAGTTTTTAAGAAGTATAAAGGGAGTTACAAAGATGGACAAGATAAGAAGTAATGAAATAAGGAAAGAACTGGGATTGGAGAGATTGAAGTTTAAGCTAGGAAGAGAACGTCTAAGATGGTTTGGACATATGAAAGGATGGGCAGAGAGAGGATTCCAAGACGAGAATTTGAAGCGGCAGAGGAGGGGAAAAGAAGAGTAGGAAGGCCAAGAGAAAAATGGGAAAGATTTCAATCAGAAGACGTTGGAAAACGGAATGAAGTGTGGGAGCATGTGGCAAGAGTAAAGCTGTGGGAGGACAGAAGAGAGTGGAGTAAATTGGTGGAGAAGAAGGAGTTGGATGATGTGGAAGAAACACTAAGTCTGGAAAGCTTAGTATCTACAGTTTCATGCCCTTGATAATGGTGGAAAACCACCACTCAACCCGACATAGTTGGAACTGAGTTATGATGATTATTATTATTGTTACAATGGGCACGCCTCCTTGCCACCTTCAGTGGCCAAAAACAAATGTATGCACAAAGTGTATAATATTCTATATTCAATACATATTCCATTGTATGTTCTATTCTATTTTTCCACCGTAGATTGCATTATCTTGCTATATAGCATGCATTGGCTTACATGCCACATTAACATGTTTATAAGTTCATACAAGAGGTTCATAAATAACAAATAGGAAATAACATGGGCTCATATGTTTCAGTGTGATCCCGAGCCCGAAGCCTCGTTCACCCCGCTGGATCAGTTCCTCTGTTCCCGAGTCCTCCTGGGGCACGACCCTGGCACAGACCTGTTCCCCCTCCTACCTGGTGAACAACCTCCTGTCCCCGGTTCTCTTCCACGAGGCCCTGGCTCACGTGCCGGAGAACGCCGTCGTGCTCGAGATAGCGCCTCACTGTCTGCTACAAGCCATTCTCAAGCGCTCGCTACCACCCACATGCACCAACGTGGGACTCATGAAGAGGCTGCATCCAGACAACAACGACTTCCTATTGGCCAGTCTGGGGAAGTAAGTACATGTTAAACTATACTCGCTATATAAAGGTATTTGAAAACTGACAACAACAACAACTACATGTATCATGTTGTTAGGTTGGTACTAGGTAGAAGATTTCTAAGTTGTTTGGTGGGACCTAAAAAGTAGGACTCCCGCACTTTACTGTATTGTCATTGTATCAATAAAAAGTCAACTAAAAATGTAGTCCGTCGTTATTTGTAAACTATTAATCCATCCTGACTAAAAACGTAATAAGAATATATAATATGGTGTCTTAAATGGGATTTAAGTTTATTTACAAGTTTATCTCGTAGAGCGCGATTATAAAAATGTTTTTATAAAAAGTGAGGTTAGGCGGGGCCGACCACATGTTGAAAAAAATATAAAAACGAGTGAATATTCATTCCGCGCATAGCCTAGCCTAGGCCTACCATTATATATTACAAGAATAATAATGGAAGGGTTTCGTGTTCCGCCCCTGTTGAGATTAAAGATAATCCACGTGTAGATGGAAGGCTTGGAGGCAAGAGTTTGAGACCTACATCTCTGCCACAGGTTTGGATACAAAGCCAGATCCTCGAAAAATAGCTATGTTGATAAACTTAATTGGACCCGACGCTCAACCCATTTTTAACAACTTCGTTTTTGAAACCCAGAATGACAAATTGAAAAAGTAGTACATTTTAAAAAATTTTTAATTTCCCCCCTTCCCCCCCCCCAAACCCCGGGGGTTCTGCTAACAAAAGCCCTTTTACCAGCCCCCGGCCTTCGCCTCCCAAAAACCCCAAACCCCCAATGCACCAACGTGGTTCATAAAAGAGGCCTGCCCCCCCCCCCCCCCCCAAAAAAAGTTTTTTTTTGGAGTTGGGGGACATTTAAAAAATTTTTATAAAGGAAATTTGAAATGGACAAAACAAAAAAATGATCTGTTGTTGGTTTTGAATAAAGATTTCAGTTTTTTGGGGGACCTAAAAGTGGACCCCCCCCTTTTCTGACATTTATAAAAAACGTCCCAAAAATTATTTCCCTTATTTAAAACTATTACCCCGACGTTTTAAAAGAAATTTTTTTTTAAAATTTTTTGTTTTTTAAACCCCTTAAAAAAAAAAAAAAAAAGGGGGGGGGAAAAAAAAAAAAAAGAAAAAAAAAAAAAAAAAAAAAAAAAAAAAAAAAAAAAAAAAAAAAAAAAAAAAAAAAAAAAAAGGGGAAAAAAAAAAAAAAAAAAACCCCAAGACAAAAAGAAGTACGGGGTAGTACAAAGAAAATTTGAAAAACCCTGTTGCCGCAGGTGAATAAATGGAACATTTTAATTTTTCAGTAAAACAGAAAGAAGACAGCCGTTGATGCTTCTTGAGGGAACCCCGTACCAAATCAGGCCGTGTGATTTCGGAGCATTGGACAACCTACCCCCGAGCTAAATCGTTTTTGGGGACCCCGGGGATTCTCGCTAAAAGAAAAGTATCCGAGACGGTGCCCTACCCTTTGGAAAAAGCCTCACTATTTGCCGGGGGCTGGGGTTAAAACAACAACTCGAGCAGCCCCGAGACCCCAGGTAGCCTAGTTCCAAGTGAAATAAACATTTAAAGAAAAAAGCGCAACCAACCCTAAAAAAAAATCACCCCCGTACTAGCAACCAAAACTGATAAATAAAAGTGACCGCCCAACTAAAACTGGGAAAAAGTTTTTTGACGTCGCAGTTGGGGTAAAAAACATCTCCCAAAGGGGGCTTGCCCCTTTTTTTGGTAAAGAGGGTTATGGTTCATAAAAATAACATTTATTTCAATTTTTTCAACAAGAACCTAACCCAAAAACGGGTTAAAAAAGGAAACTTGAAGAAAAGGGTATGTAGTTCACTTACAAAAAAAACAGTCGTATACAAGTGAAGGATGTGGGGTTTACAAATTAAACTGTGTATAAAAATGTAACTTTCAGCTAGATACAGGTGCTCAGGTAAATGTCCTACCAGGAAAAAAATTTTTTTGACACCCTGGCCTATTTTCTAAAAACAAGGTAAGAATCCAACACAATATTGGTCACCTTGGGGAATCATAGAATAAAGGCCTAGAGGTGTAGTAGAGTTAGCTTGTACCAGGGTAGAAAGAACCTTGAAATTAGATTTTTTTTTTGCTGACATAAGAAAACCTTGCTAGGCCTAGTGGATGTCAAAAAATGAACCTTATTAGAAAAGTGGACAAGGTTAATGTAGCGAAACCTTGGACATGGTTTCCCAGACTAAAAGGATTGTAGTCAATACGTGAGTGTTGAAGGATTAGGAAAATCCGGTGAGCATAACAGGTTTTAAAACGAAAAGGGATCCTGTTATTCATGCCCCCAAAAGGCCCCTTTTCAGCCCCAAACCCCAAAACGAAAAAAATTTTAAACCTTTTGAAAAAAAAGGGATCTATCCAAGTAGACACCCTCTACTGGGTCAGTAGTCTCTTTAGGGGAAAAACAAGATGGACTCTACCCCCTTTCTTGACCCAAGTTTTAAATAGGCGTTTAAAGGGGGAACATTTTGCAATTCCGACTGCGAAGAGTCGCGATTCGTATAACGGAAAAAAGTGTTCACTACTGACATGAGGCGGTTTTTGGCATAACAATTAAAAAATTCTATGCTGACACGTCTTTTCAGCCCCCTTTGGGTAGATAGTTTTGAAAGGCTTCCTTGGTGTCATGGGCCCCAGAAATATTCCAAAAAGAAGGTCATAAATATTTGGTAAATTTTCCCGGGGAGTGTGGATTGGTTTGATCCCTTAAAAAATTGCGGCACAACTGTAGAAAAACATGATCAGATACTTCTTGCAGTGCTAAAAGAACCCAAAGCGTATGGGGGAAAGTTCAACAAGGAGAAGATGAAACTACGATGGACTCTGCCCCAAATCGTGGACATCTGGAAACATCGGAAGGACTCAAACCAGAAAAGGGACAAAAAATTAGAAATGGTTGAGATGCCTCGCCCAAAAAGAAAAAAATTTACGCGATTTTGGGCATGGTCACTTAGTAGCTCAGTTTGTCCCCAAAACTTTCACATCCCACTCCCCCTTTAAAGGGAATTTTTAAAAAAATGATTTTTGATTGGCAAGGGCAGCCTCACATGGAAAGCATGGCTAGTTTAAAAGAAAAACTGTCAATGCACCTTTTTTTGCATATATATAAACCCCAAACCCTAGTTTTACAAACGATGCCTCAAAAGACTTTTAGGTGCAGCTTAAATGCAAGTTCCTTTCCAATTGATATGCTTCGCAGTCCACTGCACAGAGAAAAATTATGCTAAAATTGAAAGGAAAATGCTTGGAATAGTTTAGGGGTGTAAAAAAATTTACCTACGGGGACGGTAGAAACGAAAAGTACATACTGATCATAAACCACTTGCGTTAGTGAAAAAGGAGTAAATCTAGGTCATTTAGGTTTCAGCAAAATGTTTTTAAAATTTGTTAAGATTATTTAAATTTTTTCTATGCCCCGGAAAGATTTGTTTTTGGGCTGATAAAACTAAAAGGGCCTTCTAAGGCCCGGTTGAGGATGATCCGAACTAAACGTCATTGTAAACATAGAAAAACTTTTACCCTTGTCCTGCAAAAGGGGGAAAACTCAAAAAGCACTTTACTACACGTCCTTCACAAATAAATTTATACCCCCAGTAGGTGGCCAAAACGGGTTTCCCCAGGGTTTAACCCCGGGTAAAACCTTATTGGAAAAGCAGAACAGATCTCTGTGGGCGGAAGGTTTAGTTTTGTAGGAAAAAAGTTCTTGTACCTCAAAAAATGCGGAGAAATGTTAATCAATTCATGAGGGCCATCAGGGCATGGAAAATGTAAGGGAGAGCACGAGGGAAACTTTTTGGCCCGGCATCCCCGCAAATCGAGGGCACAGTGTCCAAGTGCGGATCTTGAGAAGTTTTAGAAAACCTCAAAAACCATTCTTCCTCATAAAATTCCGTCGGCCATGCGAAGATTGCTGCCGATTTCCTAAATATGGGGGGAGTGACTTTCCGGGATAATTGATTCTATTCAAAAGGTTAAAATCATTTTAAATGCGAAGGGAAAACACTAAAGAGTGATCCAAAAAATGAAAATGGTGTTTTCCATAAAGGGATCCCGATTGTAGTTTTTCCCACAATTCCATTCGAGCTACGAATACAAAAAATTTTCAAGAGATGGGGTTTCCAAATAATCCCTCAAACCCCAAAATATGCCCAATCAATGGGATGGGAGAGAGTGCAGTTAAAATTTGGGAAAACAATGCTCCGTAAGCACATGCAAGGACAGATACTTACAGCTCTTTTAGAAAACAGATCAACTCCAGTTAAGGACTAAAAAGATCTCCGCCAATTTCTAATGAGCAAAAACTTGCACAAAATTCCCAATCCAATCTCTATTAAACCAGGTAGAAACACGGTTACGGACGCCCCTTTGTCAAAAAAAAGTGTCAGAAGAAGTTTTTGATAGACGGCTCGCCTCTACCAGAACTAAAAAAGGGGAGATTTCAGTTGACTGGAGATACATGGGAGAAAGCCATCTAAAGGGAATACTGAATCGCCTAGGCGTACTCGTTACTACGGGCCAAAAACGCAGATTTCCGTAGGAAAGAAAGATTTGCCCTCTGTAAAACCCCCCTCCCTATAAACAGCCCCTTCCGAAGGTTTTTTCCAAGAACCAAATCACCTTTCCCGAACCAGTGATTCGATTGATCCTTTTGTTTTAGAAACCCCCCCTTTGTCTCAAAAGATAACTAGGCCAACTCGAAAGAAACAACTCCCCGTTATCTGTTGACTATCAGCGCTAAGAACTTTTTTATTTGATTTATGACTTATAAAAAGTTTTTTATTTAAGTAAGAATTCTTCTTTTAACCCTATCTTAGAATTGTAAAAAAAATAATTTTACTTCTCATTATGTTGTTGAATATAAAGTTTCAGTTTTTGAAAAGGGGGTGTTTATAAAGGTTTTGAAACTGCAAAAACAACAACTCTTATTTTGTTTTTAGGTTGGTACTAGGTAAAAAATTTTTAAATTGTTGGTGGGGGCCTAAAAAGTAGGACTCCCGCACTTTACTGTATTTTCTTGTACAATAACATCAAATAAAAAAGTAGTCCCTTTATTTTTTAAACTTTAATCCTCCTGCTAAAACGTAAAAAGAAATATAATAAAACTCGCCCCTATCTGCTACAAACCTACTCAAGCTCGCTACCACCCACATGCACCAACGTGGGATCATGAGAGGGGTGCATCCAACAAAAACGACTTCCCATTGGCCCGTCTGGGGGAATAAGACATGTTAAACATACTCCCCCCACTGTCTGTACAAACCCTACTGAGCGTCCTACCACCCCATGCACCCAAAGTGGGGCTCTGAAAACGGGGCATCCAACACAAAGCTTCCTATTGGCCATCTGGGGGAAATAAGACATTTAAACTTACTCGCCTCACTACTGCTAAAGCCTACCAACCTCGCTACCACCCACATGCACCAACGTGGGATCATGAGAGGCTGCATCCCGACAAAAACGACTTTCCCATTGGCCGTCTGGGGAAGTAAGTAAAGTTTAAACTATACTCGCCTCACTATCTGCTACAAGCCTACTCAACGTCGCTACCCCACATGCACCAATGGGGCTCTGAAGACTGCATCCGACAAAACCCCCTTTTCCCATTGGCCCGTCTGGGGGGAAATAAGTACATGTTAAAAATATACTCGCCTCCTGTCTTACAAGCCATACTCAACGCTCGCTCCACCCCCATGACCAACGTGGATATGAAGAGGCGCTCCAGACAACAACGACTTCCCATTGGCCAGTCGGGGAGTAAGACATGTTAAACTTACTCGCCTCACTTTGCACAAACCATACTCAGCGCTCGCTACCACCCCCATGCACCAAAGTGGGACTCATAAGGGCTGCATCCCGAAACAAGACTTCCTATTTGGGCCGTCGGGGAAGTAATCATGTTAAAATAACTCGCCCCACTGTCGCTCAACCTATCAAGCGCTGCTCCACCCACATGCACCAACGTGGGACTCATGAAAAGGCTGACATCCCAGACAACAACATTCCTATTGGCCAGTCCTGGGGGGGAAGTACTAAGTACATGTTAAACTATACTCGCCTCACTATTTTGCTACAAGCCATACTCAACGCGCTCGCTACCACCCACATGCCCCAAAACGTGGGACTCATGAAGAGGCTGCACCCCCAGACAACAACGCCCTTCCTATTGGCCAGTCTGGGGGAAGTAGAAGTACATGTTAAACTATACTCGCCTCACTGTCTCCCTGCAAGCCATACTCAAGCGCTTGCTACCACCCACATGCACCAAGTAGTAGAGTTTTATTTCCAATTACAATACAATACAATCATGTTACATAGGTACATTTGACATTGCATTTGATTTGACCCATATAATCTTCCGTGGAAGATTACCATAATAGGGTATTTGGAAAAATATTTAAATATAATAATACATAAATTATTATATAAATGTAAACTAAGAGATATAATACAATAAAATAAAATAAAAACATTTGTACACACTAACAATATTACACACTTAAATTTTTAATTCAAGACTAAAATATAATTTAGAATACATAGTAGGGGTACTTATAGTTCTATAAGTAAGACAAGTTTGTATAGAAAGATAATAGATCATTAGACCCACTTTAGGCCTAGGTGTGCTACTTATAGATGTAACTAGCTATTTAGAGAGTTGCCTAGGGTAATCCCCTAATGATGGAAAGGAGTTAATACTAATAAAGACCCAAGTGTAGGCCCTAGGCGTTGTATTAATATATTAAATAAAAGTACAATAATATAAAATTAAATATTAAAATTAAATAATTGAGGCCAGGGAAGAACTACAAGCTCAGCTTAGTATGTGATCGTCTTCCAGAAACTTTTGTACTGTGTAGTAGCCTTTTTTAGAAGTATTTCTTGTTGTGTTTTAAATGAGTTTATATTGCTTATGTTTTTTATTTCGCTTGGCAGCTTGTTATATAATCTATAGTTCACGTAGGATGAGTTAGTCTGTGTTGATTTGTTTTTAGGTATTTGGAAGTGTATAAGTTTGTGCGGCGGGGTTTGTGAGAGGGGATGTTGCAGTTAAGTGTCGTTCTGCGGGTTCGTGTGTGTATAAGATAGTTTGCAGGATGTATAAGCTGTAGAGAGTCAATATTTGTGTTTAATGAAGTGTTCCTTACAATGAGTTTAGTGTACGAGCCATTTCTTTGTTTCAGCCCTAAAATGATTCTGAGAGCTTTTTTTTTGTAGTATGAATATTTTATTGGCATATGAGGAGCCACCCAGAATTCAACTCCATATCTAAGATGTGATTCGAAGTTAGTGAATAAGCAATTTTAGCTGTTTTTGTGTTGAAATTGTTTTGACAATTCTTAAGGCATAGATAGTCGAGTTTAATTTTTTAGTCGTTTGTCACATTGTTTTTCTGCCAGTTTAAATTTCATCAAGGGTAGACCAAGAAAATCAGCTGTATTTACCCTTTTTGTTCCTTATTTTGGTCAGCTTTGATGTTTAGGAGTTGAGGTTTATTCTCCTCTTTAATTCCTTTGTTACTGAAGATTATAAATGTAGTTTTTTGGTAGTTTTAATACCAATTTGTTAGCTTTAAACCACTGGTTAGCTCCCATAAGTTGTTGTTCCGCTTGCGTTATTAATGATTTCATACATATTGCTCCGACAGTGATGCTTGTGTCTCCGCAAACAATAGAGAGTTCATATTAGGAAAGGCAAAATCGTTTATAAATATAATGAAAAAAGAGGCCCCAGGATGGATCCTTGAGGCACTCCGCATGTGAATTTTTGTAGGTGATGATAAATATTGTTTTACATTGTAGTTAGAGTCCATGGCTGGTTTATCTCCACTTGCTGCTCCCTTTTTGATAGATATGATACAATCATGTCCAGAGCTATACCCCTTATACCATAAATTTGAGTTTTTCTATTAATATTTTGTGGTCAATGCAGTCAAACGCCTTTTGACAGGTCACAAAAATCCCAGGACAATTCTTATTTATTTACCTCCTATTATATTTTTTTACAAGATTTTTAATGAGTCCCAAGGGTTGATCGTTTCTTTCTAAACCCGTTTTGTCTTTCCGTTAAAAGGTTTTGCTTTTCTATTAAAGATGACAATCTTTTGTGAATTATAATGTTTCTAAAATTTTGGAGAATGCTGGTAAAAGAGAGATAGGACGATAATTACCCATGTCATCTTTGTTTCCTTTTTTATGTAAGGGTACAACCTTTGCTATTTTGAGTTTGTTTGGAAAGACTCCTTTTTCTAGACAATCATTAAATATGTGCGCAAGTGGGAGCAGCTATATGTTTTCCACATTTTTTGATTATTGATGTAGGAATTTCGTCTATACCGGATGAATTTTTTGATTTGAGCTTTGTAATGATTTTGGTGATTTCTACCTGGGTCAGTGGGGTTTGCATGTAGATTGATTTAGAGGTATCTATGTTTAAGCTTTGGAGGTATGACTGTAAGATTTGTCATCAGTTTTTTGATTGTTTGTTTGAAGGCCTATAAGTTTATTTGCTACCGTGGCAAATTCATTGTTAAATAGGTTGACTATTTGAGATTGATCAGTGATAGTAGAATTGTTAATTTTCAGTGTTATGTTTTTTTTTCAGCTTTTTTGGGTTTTATTTGTATGTTGGTTAATTATTTGCCAGATCTTTTTAGTTTTGTCTTCATTTCTGCTGTCTTTAATTTGAGCAGAGTATTCTTGAGCTTTTGCTGCTTTTATTGTTTATTGTAAATTTTTTAAAAATTCGAATAGCAAGTTTTACTAAACGTATTGTGAAAGTGTTGGTTAAGCCAGGAAAAGGCACTTCATGTTAGTTCTAGTTTGTTTTTATTCCAATAGTTAGCCATGGTTGTTTTTTGAATGTAGTATTTTAATTTTGGTCAATTTTTTGGGGAAGCACGTTTTAAAAATTAAGTAAGAAAATTTCCTCGAATTGTTATATTTACTATCAGGGTCATGTTCATTGCAAACTTGAGTCCAGTTTGTTGCCTCAAGCAGAGAGTTAAGTTTGGAGATATTCTCGCCACGAACTTTCTTTAGTCATTGTTTTTTTGTTAAGCCGGCCGCCGGGCTTATCTATGGCTATTTGTTGAGCATAGTGGTCGAGATACAATGGTTTTAGTTACTTTCAAAGAGAAAGTAGATGTTTTTGCATTTGTGCTTTTGTTGTCAAATTAGATAATTTTTGTTAAAAAAGGGGTCACACCTTGTTGGTTCGTTTATTGTAAACTTTAAATGAAAGATAACATGAGATTAATTAATTTATCCCTGTTTGTCCTTGGTTTTCTTTTTAAGTTATATTAAAATCACCTAGCAGATATATGTCTTTCCCTTGTTTAGAAATTTTAGACAGCGTGTTTTCTAATATTTCTAGAAAGGTACTTACATCCCCCGCTGGGGATCGATAGACAGTTATTACTACAAGGTTGTTTTTTGCACGATTGCTTGTTAAGACTTCAATGCCGGTCATCTCTATGTGCTTTTCTGTGCTGGTTAGGTCAATCATTTTTGTTTGGCCCAGCCATTTATTGTTGCCAAATATGGCAACCCCCCCCCTTATGAAATCAGTTTTGCAAAAAGCATTTATGAGCGTGTAGTTGCTAAGTAGCAAGATTTGATGTCTTTCCCTTTGTTAGCCAGTGTCCCAGATACATAGGAAGTCTATTTCCTCATTTTTATTTAAAAGACCCTTTCCAAAGTTATTTCGAGGTTGGTGATTTAGTTTGTTAGGCCTTGTATATTTTGGGGAGAATATTTATTTTTCTTTTTCGTCGGCCTAGATAAGTAATTGATAATGGTGGGAAATGAGTTACTTTGTTTGATTTGAGTGATGGTAGTGATTTAGTATTTATATGAGGTTTTCTTGGGGGTTTAAGCCTATCTTTGTTTTTTCCGAGGCACCTTTGGCCGGAAAGGGTGAATTGTCTGTGTTGGTAATTTTAAGGGGTTGGGGACTTAGTTTACTAGGCTGTGGTTCGCTTGGAAGTGCGAGGAAAATGTGGCCCCTAACAACCACATTTCTTGGATGTCTGAATGTCAGATGGGTTACCGGGAGCTGGAGTGGAGGGTGCTGTTCGGTTGGAGCATTTGTTCCCTCCATCTGGCGAGCTCTTGTGTGGAGGTGGAGGTGTAACGATAGGCCTCCGCCTACTCATGTTGTCCGGGTTCTTTATCGTTGATTTCGGAAGTGGTACCGGTAATAAGGGAGGAGTCAAAAATGAGTTGAGGGTGTCGTCATTTCTTTCAACAAGGAGTCAATAGATGGGAAATCACTGTTCGTGGCTTTCCATGACGACGGGATCGGGAGTCCGGGGCAGGAGACAATCATCCCTTTTGGGGAGAAGAAGTGGTGACGTGGTAAGGTGATAGGATGGCATCATCTGGTTGGTTTCGACATCTGGAAGAGACTGGGTGACTTCGTCCAGGTCTGTCCTGGGTTGGGAGACTTCGTTCAGGACAGTCCTTTCACCTAGCGGTTGACAGGGTTTCCCTCATCCTGGTTGGTCTCGAGCCCTGGGGTGACGGGGGCGACTTCTATTCGGTCGGCTGGGGGTGATCGAATGGCGCCATCTTGGGACAATTGCCGTTACGCAATTTCTTGTCTTGCCTATCAATTTGGCAATATGGGAACACAGTTTCTTCTTTCCATTAAAGTTGAGATGGAGCCCCGTGTGTAGTATAGTCGCTTCTTTTAGTAGAGATTGTGTGGAATATTAATGAAGTTTGCATTTTTTGTGTAGAGGAATGGCCTAGGGTGGTTTCCAGAAGCTTGTTTGTGTTGTGGATTGTTTGGTTTAAGGGGGATTATCGAATCTATTTGGAATTGATAGGATAAAAAGGGCCATATTTTCTCTCAGGTACTTTTGGGATTGAAGGATGGGATTGATCAGGTTGGTATGTATATAGTTCGTTTTTGACCTTCGTTCAATGTTTAGACTATCTACAGTGTCATTGTTTTGCTCTTTGTAATTTGACTAATTCACTGATGTCATTTGTTGCCAATGATGACAATGATGATTTCTTCCTTATGTTTGTTGTTGTTGTTCTTCTTGTTTTGTAGATTTATCACAGATTCCCTTTGTTATTTCCCTTGAGTTTGGGATTTGGCTTCAAAGTAGCTACTACTGCGTACTCGTCGCCTAAGCTGCTTTGTAGGAGATCCGACATTTCCTGCCATGGCTATCGGAGAGTAGGACAACCCGAGTTTTATCGAATCTACTAGGCTGTAACCTAACCGATTTAGGGGGCGTTGTCCTGGTTTCATACAGAGATTTACTCGTAGGCCTACTAGGTTTATTGGAGCTTGCTGTGTTGATCTGTTGAAGATTCGGTCTGCCAGTGAGCTTCGGCCGGTTTAATTCAACGTTTCTTTTTTCTTGAGGAGAATTTGTATTTTTATTTTCTTCGTAGTAGTTTCGTAGGATGTCGAAACGATTTTGTAAAGGAATTTCTGTGGTTTGATTTGGCCTAGGCCTAAGGTGGGATTGGTCGATAGGCTTTGGATTCCAATCATAGACTGTTATGTTCATGTTATCATACATGAATACTGCCTGAATTAGCAGTTGTACTTGCTTCCAGTTAAGGCCATCGAGGCCACAACCAATTTTGGGTATGGCGAGGTTTGAGACTCCACATGCCCGGCACTGTTCTTTTAGTTGGATGAGAGAGGTAAAGAGTGATTCCAAGGTAGGCTTGCTATCTGACTGCACTTTGGTAATGAGGTAAAAAATATACCTTTTGCCATTTGATAGGTATGCCACTTCGCCAACACTTTTGTTTTGTATTTTGAGTGCCTGTCGAACATTGCCGGTTATCTTGATAAGGTCAGCAGCAACTCCTTTGCTCATTTTCAAGTCAGCTGCTATGCAGTGTGCAATAGATATGTTTTCTGGAACATCCAGGCTATTTTTGTTTAGCAGCTTGATCTTGCAGAAAGGCGCTGTGTCACAGCTATTAAAAATTGGGTTTGGTCTAGACTTACTTTGTGGGTAGATTGGATGTTGTTGAAATTTAGTTGCATTAGCTGTGGATGTGTGAGCTGATTTCACTTGATTGGGGGTCGAAGAAGGCGTCAGTTGGTGCAGGTCGAGATGGCGGTGCTTGCTGGTAATGCTGGAATTTGATGTTTGTTTCGCGTTGCTGGAGCCTATTTTGAGGTTATGTGTCTGTCCAAAACGTGGTCCTAAGCAACTCATTTCCTCTTGTTTGTGTTTTTCATTTGCTATCACCTCACTATATGACCGAACATTTCGAACATTTGACACTGGAGGTAGGCTCGGGTCGACATCACTAGCTCTAGGCCTAGGCCTAGGATTACCGCAGCAGGCGTCCGGGCCTAGATCGGCTTTCAAACCCAGGCCGAGATCCACGCACGTCGAATTTGAGTTTGAGTTTGAGGTGGAAGAGAAGCTCCCGTTTCGTGTATTATTCAAACCGTTTCACAAGTAGCCGTTCCCCTAGAGAAACTCGCAATATACGATGAATTATTATAGAAATAAATTTTTGAGTGGTCCTCACAGTCCGCCATCTTGGAGATGGAAAACCCTGGGAAAACGTGGGACTCATGAAGAGGCTGCATCCAGACAACAACGACTTCCTATTGGCCAGTCTGGGGAAGTAAGTACATGTTAAACTATACTCGCCTCACTGTCTGCTACAAGCCATACTCAAGCGCTCGCTACCACCCACATGCACCAACGTGGGACTCATGAAGAGGCTGCATCCAGACAACAACGACTTCCTATTGGCCAGTCTGGGGAAGTAAGTACATCAGGCAAACCCTGTACACCCACATTATACTTGCACCAGCGATCAGTGATGAGCAAACATATCCGTACCGATACTTAGACTTCATAGAGGGAGAAATCTAGTGATAATAAATTGATTTTTTAATTTTAATTTTTATCAAATATATTTTTTAAATAATTCGGTCATGCCTTTGAAGGTTTGTGGAAATAAAATAAATATTGTGTATTTTATTGACTTCAAATGGGACTGGGAAAAATATTGATATTTGGAATATTTTGGAAAGAATTATCTTATTGTGAAATCAAAAACCCACCCAAATGCCTAAAATTCTTTGGATTTCATTGTGTTTACGCGCATTAGGCCCACTTCGAATTCCACACCTAATTTGTTCCTTTCTTCCTATACCGGCTATGACGTATTCTGTGTCACTGACCAGCAAAACCACACGTCAGCGTTTTGCTGCCAGTCGCCAATTAGTTGTTCTCTGGCTCTCGCAATTAGTGCACGCGCGTGTTTTAGTACGCACCTTCTCGCCAATGTACACATCTACATTGTACTTGGTAATAACGGTTCTATAGTGTTACCATAATTATTTAGTGTATATAGTTCATTGATACTGGCCGCCCTGTACGCCGACGCCCAGCAGAGCTCATACTACACTCGCCCCGCCCTGGTTAAATCGGTAAGTGATTGCAGTCTATGTTCACAGGCCGGTTTTCCCAACCTCTCCTCATTTCCGGCCTTTCTCAAGGCTTTCTCAAAATATACAGTCTTCTAAGGTTTCCTGTTCTACCTAGCTAGTTTTGGGACTCTCTCGGCCCTCGCTCTAGGTCGCTAGTAGACATTCTATCGCATTGGCGTCTACACATTGTTCAAATTTTGGTTCCATGTGCTTTATTATGGTGGTGGTGCTAGGTATACTGATTGCAGTAAAGTTTAGCTGATGGTTACTGTTACACTTGGTGGAGGTGCAGGGTCATTAATTACGAATCTGAAAATGATGGCGTTAATATAAATGCATTTTGGTAATACGTGCCAACCCCTTTTTGGGACATAGCCTTAATTTTACTCAATCAATGGATGCATATTCAAAAGTAAAAAATAAACTTGAACAATTAACCAATCTTCAATAATATCAATATCAAAGTCGAATTTTGTGCACAATATTGTTAATAATGACTTTTGCAAGCATTTCCCTCCCTGCCTGTAAGAACTAGCTGACTGTCCAGCATAGTTGTCATCATCGTACGTTGCTGGATTGTTGCAGACTGTACAACGCCGGACTGAACCCGAAGCTTGATCGTCTGTATCCCAAAGCCTCGTTCCCGGTTTCCCGTGGGACTCCAATGATCTCCCCGATGATTACGTGGGATCACTCCGTGGAATGGACAGTCCCCTCGTTCTGTGATGGTAGATCGTCCAAGTCAGGAGAGTGCGTGGTCGAGGTCGACCTTGGGAAGGAGCAGGACGCGTTCCTAGCCGGCCACGCCATAGACGGCAGGATTCTGTTCCCGGCCACCGGATACCTGGTGAGTGGCGTGTACTAAAGTGAATAGTATTCACACTGTTCAAACACAAAACCAAACACACCAACACATGACTGATTCAGAGACATTTTCTAGGCAATGGTCCTCCCGAATCAGTCACGTGCTTAGCGCTCGAGCCAACACTGTCGGTCTAATTTCTTTCTTTGTTGTTTTGTGTTAACAGACACTTGTCTGGCGAACGTTTGCCAAGATCTTAGGCGTCTCCCATGAAGATCTGCCAGTTGTAATGGAAGATATCCATTTCCACCGCGCTACGATCGTGCCTAAAACTGGTTCGGTTCAGTTCTTTGTCAACATCTTCGACGGCTCTGGTAAATTCGAAGTGTTTGAAGGTGGATCTGTTGCTGTTTCCGGCTGTATTTCTGTGCCACCCAAGATTGACAGAGAAATGCTAAAACTCCCAGACTTGAAGATCCCTAAAGAGGAGGACACCCTTCCACTTTCTACCCCCGACATCTACAAAGACCTTCGCCTGCGAGGGTACGACTACGGAGGCATCTTCCGGGGGATTGACACATCAGATAACAGAGGACTGAAGGGGGTGCTGAAATGGGAGAATAATTGGATTAGTTTTATGGATACCATGCTGCAGTTCTCAATCCTTGGTCTGAATACTCGCGAGTTGTATCTTCCTACTTGTCTGCAGAGGGCTGTCATCAACCCAAAGAAGCACAAGCAGATTGTTGAAGCTTTAGGTGAAGGAAAAGGTAAATGTAAATTTAATAAAATAGTTACAAAATTTATTGGACGATTGTAATTTTGCCTGAATTAGTAAACCATAAAACTCTGGACTAACAAGTTTATTACTTTGTGTTTAGGTGTTCCAGTGGTGATGCACCGCAACATCGGCGTCCTACAAGCAGGCGGCGTAGAGCTGCGTGGCATGAAAGCCAGCCTGGCTCCGAGACGTCAGCAAACTCAGGCAGCTCCCAAGCTTGAGAACTACACATTTGTACCTTACGACAACCTGCATGTGAAGTCCAAGGCACAAGCCCTCACCGTCTCTCTGCAGATAGCTCTGGAGAACTGTGGTGGGGCCCTGAAGATGAAGGTTGTAGAGATCGGAGCAGAGAGAGCACCCGAGGCGCTCTTGGCCCCCGCTATCATCGACATACTGGAGTCGGAACCCATGCTCACGGTAAGCTAACGTCTTCTTGCTCAAACTAATGTAGCCATCTGCAAAGCATGAAACTTTCCATATTATATATTTTCAACTTTAAGTATGTTTCAGATCCCAATTGAACATGGAAGTATTTTATTAGGGAGTAATCTCCCCTTTATTTGATCAACTTTTCACCACATCTAAATATTTGGAGAGAAAGAGAAATTTCTTTGTTGAATTTATGAAATGAATTACGTATACTCATTTTCATACATCGTTATAAAATTACATAAGTGTATGTATACCTTGCCTAGTACCAAAATATCTACCACCTACTTTCTATGCATAGCCCAACTAACGGTGACTTTTCTTCCCAGATTGACATGATTGTAACGACTCCGGACCCCAACTCTCTGGGAGCCGCCGCCAACCTGAGCGATCTCGGCATCAAGTTCTCTAAGCGTGACGCGACCACTGGACCCGTGGAACAGAACTGCCACCTGGTGGTCGGGGCTGACATCACCGGTAAGCCATATAAATTCACGAGAAAATATTTCAAAACTTTAACTCTATGCTGTGTATTAGAGTAGCTACTTGCTAGAGTGAATATCTATTTCTTTTTCCATTGAACATATGCCTTGCCATGTTGAATGCCTGGTTCTCGATAGATCACCGAAGTTAAGCAACATTGGGCGTGGTCTGTACTTGAGTGGGTGAACACTTGGGAACACTACGTGCTGTTGGCAGAGTGGGTGAAGCAGATCGCCAAAATGTGCTCCTGATTGAAAACGATCTTGCATTGTCACCCTTAGCCGCTCTGCAGAGAACAATGTTCATAATATGTTTCTGTTAATGGATTTAAAAAAAAAAAAAATTTGCTTAACTACTTAATGACTTAAATCTATTCTTTCCTTACTTGTGACAAGTGTCAAGTAGTATGTGATCTTATAGTGATTTATGATACAAATAACAAAAGTAAATGAATTAATCAATGGATCACCACCTATAAAGCCCAATAAATAGTTATTGTTTCAAGGCAACTTAAAATTGTGTCTAGGTGCTTCAATTTTTCTTTCGGCCATGTGATGAACTCAAAGCTAAACCTCCCGGATCACTTCCAGGTCAGGCCGAGTGTGTCCTTGAGAACATGGCCGCCTCCCTCAAGGTCGGGGGCTTCATCCTGTTGGAGGAGACGCAGGAGGTGGACGATGCCGGGTTCAAGTCATCCGGCCTGGAGGTCATGTCCAAGCAGATGTCGGAGACCAAGACCTACGTTCTGCTCAGGAAGGTGGGGTTATTGGCAACACTGTATATTATTTCTCGATTTGGATAGTCGGGAACCCATAGGTGGAATTGTTATTTAATACAATTCAGAAATTAAAAAATCCATCCTGATCGGGGTTCGAAACCGAGTCTCCCACATTCCAGGTAGGCGCCTTAGCCAACTAGACCATCGAGACGTTAACTATTTATCTTCTGAATTGTAGTTACATTATAGAACTGAATGGATGGAACAATAAAGCATCGAAAAACTGTCGACTCGGGTTCGAACCCCGATTGGAATGGATTTTTTAATTTCTGAATTGTATTAATGAACTGTATATTATACCTAATGCAAGGTCAGGGACTGCATGTGCAGTGACATTCTGTTTCACTTTGCCCTAATTTTTATTCTATCTTCCAGAAAATTAACTTTTAATAACATGTCTTTAACCCGTTAAATTTATAATTTAAACTAACATCTTAAAAAAAAAAAAATTTAACCATTTTTGGTACCATACTACCTAAGTATTTAAAAATACCATAGGTCTTATTTGAAAACTGCCAGGCACTCTTCTTTTCTGCAAATAGATTGTGTTGGAAAGTGTATTTGAGTTTTAACCACCTGTTTTTACAACAATATCCTATTTATTTTAGTAATTAAATCAATTAACAAATCAACATGTATTAACATACAATATCTCAGACGACTATATGACCTTTAAAAATTGAATTACTGAGTTATTCAAGCATTGAAATATTGTGTAAACACAACTCTGCTAGCCAGCACTGAATCGAGGATATTAAATTTAGATCTGCCTGCCTAAAATCATTGAGAGAGTAGTGTGTTGTGTCTCAGTCAGTGTTGATACGAGTCTCTTGTTTCCGCAGGTGTCGGAGGCTACGAACGACGAGGCGTCTGTGATCAAGGTGTCTGACTCGAGCTTCGAGTGGGTGGATTCCCTCAAGTCCAACCTTCAGCTATCGGAGACCGAGGGAAAGAGAATCATCCTTGTATCTCAGGGAGAGAGCGTGAGCGGCATAGTCGGCCTGATGACTTGCGTCATGAAGGAAGCCGGCGGAAACAATGTCAGGTCAGTTTGCAAAAGATTCAAAATTAAACATTTTTACCATCAGGTAAATTTAAAATTTATTTATATTTTTCTTTTTATGTATTCAATATTTATACTCATTTCCGGTATACTGATAGGAGACAAATAAATTTAATATTTTTATTTTTTGTAAATTAAGACTACCTTTTTGTTAAATTCAAATAATTTGTAAATAAAAACATCTGCAATATTTATTTCTCAAGCATCAAGAATACGTCGACAGAATCAAATAATATGGAGAGAAATAATTTATTTTGAATTGTCAAGACCCAGTGAGATTAATTAAACAGTAAATTTAACAAAACAAACATATTCTTATAAGAGCCAATTAATTAGCTCGCAAACATTTTGTTGGAATGGTAATCCATCAGCTTACGTTTGTTGATCAGTTAACTGTAACCACACTAAAATCAACTGTGCTCTTATAGGTGCGTCTTTATTCAAGACCCTCGTGGACCGGCATACTCCAAGACGCAGCCTTGCTTCGCCACGCAACTCAAGAAGGACTTGGCCATGAACGTTTACTACAACGGTGCGTGGGGCAGCTTCAGACATCTGCGTGTGGAGGCACGCGCTGATACCGCAGCGCTCCAAGTGGAACACGCGTACATTAACGCTCTGACTCGCGGAGACCTGGCTAGCCTGCACTGGATAGAAGGCCCACTCACTAACTACAGGTGAAAACACTGCATTTAAAATCGTTAGTTGTCAAAAACTAAAAATTGTTTATTTGATATATTTTATAGTCAAAAAGTCAAAATTATTTTTGTAAACAAATACAAAGTGGTTTATTTTTCACTGTCATTAAGATTTTACTAACTTAGTATTCTTACTTTGTGAACTAAATTTTCAATTCCAATCATCTACACAAGCAAAATTATTGGGAATAACAATAGATAACAACTTAACCTGGCATGCCCACATCAACACCCTAATACCAAACTCAGCTCAGCTTGTTTGGCAATTAAGAGCATCAAACAAATAAGCAACATATCAACTGCTAAAATATGTTACTTTTCTCTATTTGAATCGCACTTGAGATATGGAATCGAATTTTGGGAATATCGACTCATATCGACAAGGTATTCATCACGCAAAAACGAGCAATCAGGGCATTATGTACCCTTAAGCCGACGGAGCATTGCAAACCCTACTTTATTACACTAAACATTCTTACCGTTACATGCCTTTACATTCTCAAGTCAATTTTAGCCATAAGAAAAAACATCCACACTCTCACACTCAACAGTGGCATACACACCCACAACACAAGGAACAAAAATAACCTCCATCTTAACCAATATCGTACAAACCTAGGTCAAAAAACTCTGATTATTTGAATAAAACTCTATTCAATAAACTCCCCCAATCAATAAAAAACATAACAAACACATCAAATTCAAAAATGAACTAACTAAATTCTAATACAAAGGCATACTACAGCATAAAAGACTTTATGACAGACAGAACTACCTAATAATTGCTATATTTTATTATTAGTAGGAGGTACCATATAATAGGCTATAGGCCTATACTATTTTGTAAAATACGTACCTATATTATATTATATTAATACTTATTAACAAAATAGTCTATGTTTAGCAAAATGGACTACACGGTGAAAAAATGTTATAAACTTTAACTGTACTTTGTATTGTTATTTGTTGTCCAAATAAATAAATAAAAAAAAAAAAATTCAGTTGCTCATATATTCATTTATTCATTTTCATTTATTCAAACTGGACACAAATACAGCCATAGGCCATTTTACATTGTGCGTTATAAACATAATAACATTACTAACTAACTTATACTAACTTAAACCAAACATGATAACAGAGGAAATACGAATCGAAATACATGAATGCATGAACAATGAATGATAGGTCATAGCAAAAACAGAAAGAAGAAAGAATAAAAATAAAATTAAATTAAAATTAAATTAAAATTAAATTAAAATTAAAAATTAAATAGCAAAATTAACCCTGGCTAACAAGGGGTTTTACGTTCGTTATGAACTCACGCTGGTTTGCAAAAATGTCTAGGGTGGGTGTGGCAAGTAAATTGTAGGTGAAGGGTAGCCGATAGAAGAGGGAGCGTTTGATGATTTCCAGGCGAGGAATAGGTAAATGAAACAGTTGAGTCGATCTGGTTAGGCGGGAAGGGACATGTAGGGAGAAAAAATTGATTAATGGAGGTCGAAGATTCCCATTAACGATTTTATGAAAAAACTTAAATCGGCCAGAGACGACGACTGGTTAAGGAGCATAAATTGAGAGAAGACATAATTTCAGGTTTTGAAGTGTTCTGAAAGTTTGTAACTCGATGTTTAACAATTGAAAGAAAAAAAAGACATAACACGATCCAACTTCTTCAGATTTGACGGAGCAGACATAGCCCAAATTACAGAACCATATTCAACGACGGGTAGCACACATGCAGTGAAGTAGGTTCGAAGGGCCATGACGTCACGAATTTCGGTGAAACGGTACATCATTCCAAGAAGACGCATGGCCCTGGAGGTGACTGTATCAATATGATCTACAACAGTAGTTTCCATCCACAGTCACTCCCAGGTCACGCTGCTTCTCAACCACGCTGAATCACTTCACCACCCAATGATAGCCATGGAGAAGGGGGACACGACGGAGAGTTATAGGACAGTATTGAACATTTCCTGGGTTCGGGATCATTTCCCAGTCAGAGCACCAGCGGTAAAACAAGTCAAGTCCGCGTTGAAGCATGATTACATCACTTGCATCCCGAATGCGTTTCATGAGTTTGCAATCGTCAGCATACAACAGGAAGTCGCAAATCCAGGAGTCAACGGAGTCTTGCATATCATCCATGAAGAGTGTGAAGAGGAGGGGCCCAAGGACACTTCCTTGGGGGACCCAGAGGTCACACTGACCCAACCGGATTCGACCCCAGAGATGACGACGCGTTGAAGACGTTTTTAAGGAAGCTGGCAATGACAGCAAGGAAATTACCGGTGAATTCCGAAGCGATGTTCGATCTTGTGCAATAGATGCCTGTGACTCACCGAATCGAAAGCTTTCGCAAAATCGATGAATGCAACATCGAGCTGCACTCCGGCCTCCACAGCAGACATTGCCTCTTGTGTAACATCACTAAGTTGGTCTGACAGGAATTACCTGGTAGAAATCCGTGTTGAATTTGCGACAGGTGTGGTAGTGTAAAGTTAGGAGTCGCTGGTGAATATTCTCTCACAAATCGTGGACAGAATGGGAAGAAGTGAAATAGGTCTATAGTTATTAACATGTTTCTTGTCACCTGATTTTAATATGGGGACCACGTTTGCCGTTTTCCAACAGTCCGGAAACACACCACATGAAAAAATTTTGTTGAATAAGATGGACAATGGGAAAGCTAATTGAGGTGGCAATACGTTTGATAAAATTGCACTAATGTTATCAGGGCCAGTAGCACGGTGCGGAGATAGTTTGGTAATGAAATTGCGTATTTCCTCTCATCAGTTGTAAGACAAGCGAGAGAGAAGGTACACTTCGTTTGTAGGGGAGATGTTATCGGATGGGTAGTAGGCGGGGAAAAAATTGCTTGCAAAGTGGTCATTGAAAGGGCGGGTCTGTGATGTTCGGTTGCAGTGTTATCGTCTGAGTACACTTCGAGGGGAATTCTTTCGGATTTCCTACGTGAATTTATTAGTGACCAGAACCTCTTTGGATTAGGACGCAGTTTCACTAGTAATTTTGTCAGTGTAGTTTTTGTAGTCATTTCTAGACAACGTCTTTGCAAGTCTCCTAGCATTCTCATACGTGAGGCGTGTTTGTGCGGACTCGAGGAATCCTTCCAAAGCTTCCAGGCTTGGTTTTTATTATACAACGCATTCTTAGTAGGTCAGTCATCCAGACAGGAAACTTGTTAGATTTGATTTTACGAGAGGGTACGAATTCGGCAATAATATTATGAATCCATTCATTGAATCTTTGAACTGCGCTGTTTACATCGAGTTCCTCGAATTGTTGCCAAGGAAGGGTATTCAACGCATCTGAAATACCAGGCCAATAGCCTTACGCCAACAGGGGGTCGGTCTCAAAGGAGTAGAGTGGTGGCGCCGATGGTATGGCCGATAGTATGTTTATAAGATAATATTTGGTAAAAAAGCTCTTGGTGACATTTTAAATTAATTTTTCTTTCATTTGGTGGAGGTGCCGGGTATGATGTATCAAAGTCAAAGTCACAAAGTATGATTTAACGGGTAATTAACAAAACCATTGTTATGCACAATTATTAATACCATCCTTAACAAACCTTCTTTTGGCCATGCTTGTTGTTGTTTTTTTATTTGTTATATTGTTTGAGAAGGACTTCAAAAAGGTAGCCAAAATATTAATTTTTTATTTTAATAAAAATATTTTTAATAGTGTATTGTCCAATGATTTGTATTTTTAATAGTAGATCTACTAATAAAAAATAAATGACATTAATAAAATCTTGATGCATTGACATCAATATTGAATTTTGTTTCATATTGATCCGTAATTAATAATGTTCACTCCATCCTGACATTCATAGCAGCAAAACAGCTAGTTTAACGAGAAGTTATAGGGTTTTAAATTGCCAATATTAAAAATAAGAAGATTAACTAAGTGTGTTTATTTATTTGAAAGAAAAAAAAACATTCAACCAAACATAATTATTTTCCGCAGGCCTGAGCAACACCCCGACAAGGAGCTGTGCAACGTCTACTACGCCCCCCTCAACTTCCGGGACATCATGCTGGCGTCCGGCAAGCTCCCCCCGGATGCGCTGCCCGGTGACCTAGCCGGCCAGGACTGCATCCTGGGCCTGGAGTTCTCTGGGAGAGACAACAAGGGTCGGCGCGTCATGGGCATGGTCGCTGCTCGCGGCCTGGCCACGGCTGTACTTGCCGACCCGGGTTTCTTGTGGGAGATACCCAACAAGTGGACTCTGGAGGAAGCCGCCACTATTCCCGTTGTCTACGCAACTGTAAGTTCCCCTGGAGATAAGCCTTCACGAATGTTATACTCATAACATCATGTTCTTCTATAGTAACTCCTCTTTAATTCATACATGATCAATTCAAATTTTATTGAAACTATATCAGCCCTTTCAATACCGAATTAAATTTGTCTAAATTAGGATTTTAATAAACTACAGTAAGACCTCGTTCACGGGAGCTCCGATTAATCGAGATTCCGTGTTATCCGAGCTGGTTTCAAGCGCCCTTTCCTTTTTTTAATTAGGCCGAAATGTTATGTTCTTTACATCTGAATGTCATGCAGTATGCTGTTTACTACAATGACGTGTCACGCACAGCGCGCGAGTTGTAAGGGGGGTTGGGGGCAGGGGTCGAGGGTAGGGTGCCGTAGAGTGTTGAGCCAGTGTCTTTGTGAGTGTTTGCCGCCGCCGCCGCGACCTTGCTCAAAGACGGCGGATGAGAGAGAAGAGAGGGAGGGAGAGAGAGATGGAGACAAAATATGGCCTTGAAGACGACATGATAGAGGCTGGCTACGATTATGAAGAACGTATCGTCTCACTAGTCAATTGTCTTCGGGCCAAGACTCGCGCCGAGTTGTTTTGTTTACATTATAAGATAAGATAATGAGACCAGTCATTTATTATTTCTCGATTTGGTTAGTCGGGAAACACTCCCGTAGGTGTTATTGTTATTATTTACTATCAGCAAGGCAGTCATTATTGTTATGGGATAAGATAACGAGACCACAAATTCATTCTATCAGCAAAGCAGTCGGCAGTCGATGTCATCACTAAGAGGCTGTTTATTTATGTTCTTTTAATGGTATTTCACAAGTTTCACACTTGAGATAATTTTCACTTTCATATACTAGGGCCCTGCTGGGAGGAGTTAAACAAGAAAGTCCTTATCGTCCGAGTTTTTCGTTATCCGAGCATGGCTCGGTCTCATCCACCTCGGATAATTGAGGTCTTACTGTAAATAAAATTCTGATCTTTTACCATAGAACTTTGGTACTTTTTTGGAATTTTTATCATGATTTTTAAGCAATTTTTGGGAAATTTTGGATTTTGAATTATTTAAATCTTCATTTTTGGTAAAAATTTAAATTTGAAGAACATTCTTAAAACTAGATTTTTTCCTGAATGTTTTGCATATTTTAGATTTTGTGTATCTCAAAATAACAGCAGTAGGCCTACTGGAAATTTATTACTTTTCTGAGACTTACCAAATTATTTAAGTTTTGTAACCTTTTTAGCAGATGTGTATTTTTAATCTTCTTTAAAAAAAGCACTATTTCAATTTGTCCCATTAATTTGGGGGAAAATGTGTATGCTGACGATCTAAAACTGTACAGACCCATCAAGAGCGCAGAAGACTGCTAACTACTTCAGTCAGATATTGATAGCTTATCTGAATGGTGCAAGTTATGGAAACTAAACCTTAACGTAGCTAAATGTAACGTGATTACCTTCTCTAACAAGAAACAATTCAGTACGAATGACTACACACTCAGTGGGTCTACTCTCGACAGGGTATCCACCATCCGGGATCCTGGCGTTCACTTATCCAGTAATCTCTCTTACAATAGCCACATAAATAAAGTTATCCCCAAGGCGTGCAAACTTCTGGGCTTTTTAAAGAGAAAATGCTTCCGCGAGTTTAGTAAAGAGACAGCTCGACGCCTGTATCTTGCAATGGTGCGGCCGCAAGTCTACTACCCCATCGCTATCTGGAACCCCAACGGAAATCACAAGACCAACACCAAGAACATAGAGCGAGTACAACAACGGTTTATTAAACTTTCATGTGCTCAAGTAAATACAGTATATCACCGACGTGACTACACATTGCCTTGTCTCGAGAATAATATCACATCCCTGGAAGATAGGCGTACCATCACTGACTTGACGTACCTATTTAAAATAATTCATAGTGTTGTCGACTTCGATATAACTAGTGACCTTGGTTTCCGCATACCGAACAAAACTGCTCGTTGCAGAATTGATGTGTATAAATATTCTTGTGTAAATAGGCTTCAAAGATCGTACAACTTAGTAGTAGGGAAGCAAAAAGACATTGACATTCACTTTTTAAATTTGAACTGTCTCTAAGTATCTCTAACTATTCATTAGTATTCCTTCATACTAAAAATGTAGACTTAGTTTCTAGTTACTAGTTATATTATATCACACTTGTGGGGTATATCCCTGTTGTTCATAAATAAATAATAATAATAATTTATTTTTTATTTTAAAAAAATGGGGTCAAACAGAAAAAACAAAAATTTACCCGCAAAAAATATATAAACATTCTGTTGGTTGGGGAAAGATTGATAGAGGCTGGGAGCCAACAGCTTACCTTGAAAAAGTTCGGCGGCTGTGTAGAGTTGAAGATCACATAAATATATACACAAATTACAAATTACATTACGACGAAACGTTTCGGCTTGAACAGCCTTGTTCACCCGTCGGAGTTGAGAGAGTTACTAACTAAATAAATGGCTACTATTTACAAATATGTACAAGAGGCGCTGTTGGCGTTGGAGAGGGGAACTGATTAGAAAGGGCTTACAAAATTGTGTAGTTCATTGGAAATTTTAATTCAAACTGACATTTTTTTAAAATTACCTAAAATTAAGACTGTTTGATGGGCTTGAACTAACTTCTTTTTATAATATTGTGTTAAATGTCCATTTAAACATTGCTGTATTGCAAAATCTAGTGAATTTCAAGTACTTTCTGGATTATTACTGAGCTCTGATTTTTGAAAAGGAGGTCATCATCAGGGTTTTATGTATTCTATAATTATGTATTTATGAAAACAGTAGAAAAGAAAACATTTTCACATTTCACGTGTCTTGTCTATAAGCTTGTTTTAATAAGGTAACTATATTTATAGTCAGTGACTAAGATAGTAAAGCAATTAAAAAACTGTACTTTGTAAAGCCATAGACAATTCTTACATGGCATATTACTGATGCAAACCATAAACTCCTCACGACAATTCTAGTTGAGCTTCTAAATGATCCAGCCTGAACTCCTATATTGCATATCCAACCTCAATAACCCCAAGCGATGGCTGCATTATTGTCGATATTTCCTTGCTTGTTTGTTTTAGAGCTACTATGCCCTGGTTGTGCGCGGACGCTTGCGTCCAGGTGAATCTGTCTTAATCCACGCGGGCACGGGCGGAGTAGGCCAGGCAGCCATCGCCATCGCCCTTCACATGGGTTGCACCGTGTACACCACGGTTGGCAGCGCTGAGAAGAGAGCGTTCCTCAAGGACAGGTTCCACCAACTGACTGACAAGAACATCGCCAACTCTCGGTCCACCAGCTTCGAGCAACACATCTTGCATGTATGAAGTCCATTTTTAAAATTAATTTTGAGCTACAAACCTATGAGTTTGGGTTGCTTATAATCAGTTTCTCAAGATAATGATAATACAAAAAACATTTATGTGCAAGAACTACCTACTTGAATTGTTACAACTTTTGAGATACTGATAGCATAGTTCAAATTTAATTAAATTTAATACTACATAAAAAAATTGATACAAATGTGAAAATGTGCATAATAGTAATTCTAAAATTTAAAAATATCACACACCTTGCAGGAACTGGAAACTGTTTGATAAATTAAAAACCCATAGGTTTATTATGTATTTTAAACACTGTTGAGCAGCCAATTCTTATAGAGTATATTGTGGATAGTATAATGAATGTTCTTATTATAAACACCTTAAAATATTAATTAATTGTTTTAGCATTGTTTTTACTTTTTATTTTATCCGGCAATTGTTTGAAATAATTGATGAAACAAAAGGAAACCCACAATAACAAAGATGCATGGTGATGGTGGTGGTGATGGTTGATTGCTATGTAAACTAAAATAAATCAAAATATTGTGAAGAAGTGGTTTATCAATTTTTAATGCTTACATTGTACTTAAGTTTTTATAACTGAACAGGATATGCAGATTAAATAAATAAATGTTCAAAACAGCTGAAACCGTTTCTTTCAGGAGACTGTTGGTCGAGGAGTGGACGTTGTTCTCAACTCCCTCGCGGGAGAGAAGCTCCTGTCGTCTGTCCGTTGTCTGGCGCACCACGGGAGATTCCTGGAGATCGGCAAGCTCGACCTCTCAAACAACAGCAGGCTCGGCATGAGCCTCTTCTTGAGGAATACCTCGTTCCACGGAATACTTCTCGACGCGCTCTTTCAGACGGACTCTCATGATAAACAAGAGGTGTGGAGAAATAATTTTAGTTATTTTACAAACATTCTAGTACCCAATTATTATTATCATCCAAGTTGATTTATGTGAATGTCTGTAATTAATTAATTTCTTCATATTTTCTGTAATGTTTGTTTACTAAGTGATCTTTGCTTCTAGTTGCATAAAATTATTTGGTCTTGTTTTATATTATGTTTTCAGTCTTATTAGGGTGCAAAGCTTTGACGTAAGCAACACATTTCTGACAATTTGACCGTCCGTGCGTGTGACGTCTCACGATAAGAAAAGAGCATGTCGTCCAATTGATATGCATTTTTTGTTGTCATATTCCTTGAAAAAGGATGATACAGAATGTTTTGGTGACCCTTGGAGTCTTAAAGCAAGGTTAACCCTTTTTAAATGTTTTTTTTTCTTACTCGGCACCTCCACCAAAAGTTTTGATTTTTTTTTACATTAAAAAAATACTATTAACATAATATAGGTGGAGGTGCTCTAAATAAACTGGATTAAAAGTAGTTATTCCAAATTCAGGTAGTTTGGCTGGTGAACGAGGGAATCAAGAGCGGGGCTGTCCGGCCGCTCCCTTCGACCGTCTTCTCCGAGAGTCAGGTTGAACAAGCCTTCAGGTTCATGGCGTCCGGGAAACATATCGGCAAGGTCATCCTTAAGATCCGGCCGGAGGAACCCAAGAAGGTTATCAAGTCTGAGGTGAAACTAGTGTCGGCCATTCCGAGGACCTACATGAACCCAGTCAAGGTCTACGTACTAGTTGGTGAGTGCACTGGCTTAATATTATGATTTAGAGATCCTTAAAGAAAGCGTCTTATATTTAGATTCAGAATCAGGAAACTTGTTGTTGTTGACTGAAATGCTAATTTTACAAATATTTAAGTTAACCCATGGCCATAGAGGTAGTTTAAACCCCCCAAAATACAAAAATTTGTAAAAAACGGAATTCTAAATTGGTTTTAACTTTTAATTTAACTACTATTTACCCTTTTAACATTGAAATGTATTAAAATATAAATTATATGGTTTCTGAAGAGGGGAAATTAATAGATGTCACAATATGATTCAAGTGGATCTACTTTGAAAATAAAAGTGATAAATTATCAATCTCAAAAAGCTATTTTTATTGAGTTAACCCCCTTACGTGTTATATACGTATGTGTATATTATATGTGATTGTGTAAAGGCTATACTATTTTATTTTTGTATCTTCATTCAATGATCCGTTGATTAAGTAGTTTCACTCCTTGTGGGTACTCCTGTACCTGTGTTTGTTAATATGTTTTATAATCAACAAAATTACTAGCAGGAAACCTAAATACAACCCAATTTAATTATGTGGGTGAGACGGGATTGTTAGGTAATGGTTTAATTGCTGTTTGATTGATTTATTTATTTATATTTAAATAAATAAAACAGTAACTGTTTAGTTTCCATGGTATGTTATGAAAGTGCTTGGCACATGAGTTTGATCCCCTTGTAAATAGAGAAATACATATGTACAAGAATTTGGTTTACAAAAGGAAAGCTGACCCTACCAGAATGCGGTAGGACGATGAATTACGTTGTTTGATTATGGTGAAGTGACAGTTAAAACTAAAAAAACAACTTATTTCAGGTGGTCTTGGTGGTTTTGGACTTGAGCTTGCAAACTGGTTGATCCTGCGTGGAGCTACAAAGATTGTCCTAACATCTCGAAGCGGCGTACGAACTGGTTACCAAGCTCTTTGCATCCGAAGATGGAGAGAGAGCGGAATCAAGATTCACATCTCAACCGCAGACGTAACAGAACAGAAGGGGGCTCAACAACTAATCAAGGAGGTGTCAGACTTGGGTCCCGTCGGAGGAATATTCAACCTGGCCGTTGTGTTGAGAGACGCGCTCATTGAGAACCAGACTATTGAAGACTTTGAAACGGTGAGTTTAGCTTACACACATAACTTTAACTCTGATATGTTCTCTTTATTAATCAACGTATTTTTATAGTTTTTCTGTATGAAGAAAACCAAATATTCATCCATGTTTTATGTGTGGCTTGTTTAAAATTGCATACCAAAGAGGAGGAAAGAAATAAGATGATGAAATATAGTGGAGGCAGTAGCGTATTCGTATTTACTTTTTAGTATTTTTCATTGGCAAACATAAAATGAATTAATCTTTGAAGAAAAATGTTCAATGTAACTTAATATAAATAAAATATGTTTTTGTGAAGTAGGAGCTTCATTAAAAATATTACTGCAGGTGCAAACAATGACAGCATAATATATTTACTAATAATGAGTATGTGTACAGGTAATATATCTGTCTATAAAGTTAAATCAATATTATTTTGGAAGGGTATAAATTTGCACTGAGAGACAAATCACTTAGATACAAGGATTGATTAACTGACAGACTTTAATGTAAGTGGCTCCATCAGAAACCTTTCGTATACAACGACATTGACCAACACAATTCACACCCAAGTCAACACCAGCATCAACGAGGGTAGCAGTTTTGAATTCTGTATAACTTTTGTTGAATACCATGATTACCACCCACTGTCTGAGGAGTGTGAGGTTTGTTTGACTTGTGGTTAGAGTTTCCGCATCCAATGCTGAAGGTTTGGGGTTCAAATCCTGTTTTATTCAGAAGTTTTTTAACCTAAAGTATGGTCAAACAATTCTTGGCATAGGAATGCGCAAACGGTGACTTCCCTGTCTGAGGGTGGAATCGAGTCCAGATTGTTTGGCCCAGCTATTTAAAATACTGGTCTCTAATTGGTCATTGTTCGCTTGTTGATGGTATCGGCGCCAACAGGGTTTGCTTGGACTGATTTAAATTTAATGTCCCTCACTGAAAATCAGTTATATATTACTGAGTGGGTAGACTCTCAATACAAATTTATTTTTATTTATTTTATTTAATGTAGTAGGCCTACACATTTATATGTTCCCTGTGCAGGTGTGCAGACCGAAGGTGAACGGCACGAAGCAACTAGACGCCGTGACGCGCAAACAGTGTCCCGAGCTGGATTACTTCGTGGCTTTCTCCAGCGTGTCGTGCGGTCGAGGCAACGCCGGCCAGACCAACTACGGTCTCGCTAACTCTGCCATGGAGAGGATATGCGAAGCAAGACAGGCTGTCGGTAAGTTCTAGATACTCACATGGTGAATGGTAGATCTGACGGCAAAGCAACCTAATCACTTGTCATTTGATATCTAAAAAATGTCGCCATAAAAAACAACGTATAAATTTAATGGAAATCACATGGTTTATTTTTATGTTGTGACTTGGGACTTCTGTGATCAATTTTGAAGCAATGAATAGGAAATACTAAATAGTGACTTACTCCTTGGCTACATTTCTTTTTTTGCATTTTAATGGTAAACGGTGATAGCTAGAGCCAAAGGGACTTTTTGTGATCACCACAGCACCTTTTTACCCCCAGCAGCTCCTGGGCTACTTTCTTTTTTGAATTTTTCTCATAATTGGTGAGAGCTAAAGTCAAACGGATTTTTCAATAATCAATAATATTTTCATCATATCGTCTAAATTTGACTCGGCACCTCCACCATGTGTAACGCCACAACCGGTACCTCCACCAAATCTTCTATAGCTGGAAGGGTATTTGAATTAAAATTACAAATTATTGTCAACAAATAGTCTACTTATCACGTACTTACTTGGTACCATTGCAGGCCTGCCCGGTCTTGCGATCCAGTGGGGGGCTATCGGAGACGTGGGCTTGGTGCTCGAGACAATGGGCAACAACGACACCGTGGTGGGCGGAACTCTGCCGCAGCGAATGAGCTCTTGTCTCACCACCATGGATCAGCTGTTGCAGCAGCCACACCCCGTCATGGCCAGCATGGTGCTGGCGGAGAAGGGGAGGGGGAACGTGAACGTAGGGGCTAAGGTCGCCATCACAGAGGCTGTTGCACGTATCCTTGGTAAGTGTTGTAATTATCTCTGTTCAAGATCTAATCAGACACCCATGTCTTACCATCAACCACCTTCTGTCTTTCATTTCCGAGTACCTAACTTTAACTAGTGTGAGGCATTGAGGGAAACTTTGCCCCACTATTTCCCTCCTGATTATCATTGGTAGAGATACTTTTTTTAATGTTTTAGGTTTTTGATGCTAAAAAATGCTAGTTTTACTAAAAATAATGTTTTTAAGACTGTTGGCTAAGCTCGAGACAACCAGGCTTTGACGCAGAAAGGTAAATTCAGGATCACTTAGAAGCTCTATCATTTGTCCTATCGGGTTGTGGTTTTCACCAAAATGTTAAGAAAGAATGTGAAATAGTTGGTATCAAGGCACATTTTCCAAATACTGCTCACTTTTCTTATTAACTGACACTAAATATGACACCAAACAGTTAATTTGTAGTAATTTCCCAATTTTGTGTAAGAGACAATTATTTGAAATTTCAAAATCGGCTTTGATAGAGACTTCCGCTCATCCTTTGTGAACAGACTCCCAAAAATGCAAATTTTTAGGATGAAAATTAAAGGTAAAAAAGCGGTACGTTCTGTATGTGAAATTAGCTGGATTTAACAATCAAGCGGTTTTTTAAATGGGCATTTAACATTGTAAAAAAAGTTGGACCGAGCTTGACATACAGTCTTAATGCCTTTTGAAAACTACTTGAGAAATGTTTTCAAAAGAAACTTTAGTAGAACAGGTAGATGATATTTAGCAATTAATTGAACTTAACACTGTTCTGTTCTGTTGCAGGTGGGGAAAAAAAGTTTTTATTATGTTGCAATATTTCAAAAAGTTTCACTTTTCTTCAACAGGCAGACATTATTTACAAAAAATACAAACATATTAACCAAAAAAAAATTTGAAATATTGCAACATAGGCCTACCTAATAAAACCTTTTTTCCCACCTAAGAACAGTGTTAAGTTCAATTAATTGCTAAATATAGTTGAACAATGTATTCTAGCGTATTATGTACTATATTGAATTGAAATGTTTCTATAAAAAATTAAAAATACACCACACATTATTTTAGGGTTTTGGTGGAAAGGAAAAAAAATAGATGCAACAAAATGCTAAATTTGACAAAATTAATGCTAAATATTCTAAATTTAAATGCTACAAAATTGTATCCCTAATCATTGGGCATGCCAAAATTCTAAAAACCACTGTAGTGCATTCACAAAATTATTACAGGACCATACCTATAATTTATTCGTTATTAATACGTACGCAAGTTGTCATCATCAGTAGAATACAATACAGTACGCGTCAATGATTTCTATGGCACAAATTGTTATGCAGTATCCAATACACATATAAAACATTTGATTTTACATACATACCATTTATGGAGTTTAAGAGGATGAGGTACAGATTGAGTGTAGACATGAACAATGGATGTTTCCATTGTGATTCCAATGTTTTATGTGTTGTGAGTTTTGTTTGCATGTAGTTAGCTGATTTTTAGTGGCCACCATCTACCTTTAAATTAGCTGCAGGTTGTCATCAGCAAGTGAAAAGTTTTGTTGCCCCCAGCCCTTCAGGCTGGGATTTATGTCCTCTTTGCTTTCCCAACCTGTCAACCCTTCTCCAATCTAACTAGCCGATAGGCATTTTTCACACTAGAACCAACCAGTCGATTGACACCCAATCACTTGCACTTACTTCTGTCTTCACCTTTGGGGTTGAGATGGGTGAGCCTACTACACCCTCTGGTGGGTCCGTGTTTCCTTGTTCCCCTTACAAGTTTGACTCCTTGTCCTGCTGGGGGGCCCTAGCAGGTGATGAACCTGTTATACCCTTCTCTCCTTTTCCTTCAACCTCTTCACCTGCAGCCAAGAGCTAGTATAGCACATGTGCCTGTGCCATAGCCAAGAGCTTGCAACATGTAGTGTCTTTTCTTTTCCTTTCGTTTTCTGACCCCAGTCACAAGCAGTAGGCAGCCTCTCTTGTTGCCACGGGTCTTGGTTCAAATCCAGGTTAAGACATGGTTGTTTTGTCGCCCAAGCAACAGAGTCTAGGAGGGAAGCCTCCTCACTGGTTGTGCTGTTGTGTGACTTTCCACCCTTCCTATCTCTAACCCTTTCTCTAAGTATGAATGAAGAGGCACCCTGGCCAAGCAACAGAAGGGACAGCTTTTCTCTTGTTGCCAAGGGTCCTGGTTCGAATCCAGGGTGAGTCATGGATGTTTTGTCTCCCGAGCACTAGAGCTGGGAGGGAAGCCCCCTTACTGGTTGTGCTGACGGTGTGACTCGGTATGAATGGTGTTTGAAGTAACCTTGCTGATGATGACAACATGCATGCAGAATTTGCTTCTTGCGTGGCCCTACCACAGGTTTGGTTATGTGTTGTGAGTTTTGTTTGCATGTAGTTGATTTTTAGTGGCCACCATCTGCCTGATGAGTCCCAGAAGGACGAAACGCGTCGTGGATTAAGGTAACAACTTTAAATTAGCTGCAGTTGTCAACAGCAGGTGAAAAGTTTTGTCGCCCCCAGCCCTTAAAGCTGGGATTTATGTTCTCTTTGTTTTCCCAACCTGTCAACCCTTCTCCAATGGAATGAATGTTTAAAAGTGTGGCATGTGCAGCCAAACAAAAATATATTAAAAATTAAAATTAATTTTTCATTTGTATATTTTTTTAGTTTATTTTTTATACAAAAATAAATTGTATGTTTTTCTTTATTTTTATAATTTGGCTTATCCTCAATTCTCTGATGCCCTCAGAAATAAAAGACTCCAAGAGTGTGTCAGCTGCATCAACTCTGGCTGACCTTGGGATGGACTCGCTGATGGGCGCCGAGATCAAACAGACGCTGGAACGAAACTACGACCTCGTGTTGAGCGCGCAAGACATTCGAAACCTCTCGTTCGGACGGCTCGTGGAACTGTCTGACAGTGTGAGGGCCGGCTCCTGATCAATGCAGGTATGTAATGATTTGATATTCAATTAATAAATTTTTATTTAATCCTACTTGTGTTAATAAAAGAAAGAGGAACACAAGATAATAGTTTCACATACAAACAAAGCTACATTATGTTTCCATGATTAGGGGAGTTCTTCTCCCTGAAACTAATGGCGAGCTCTGGGTCGTCGTCGGGGAACTTTCCCCTTCCCTTTGACTACCTCCCCGACGGCGACGACGACGACGACAATGACAACACGGACGGATGATGACACAGACGAAGACGACCACGACGTGGGGGAACCCCTGCCCTCCCCATATGCTGGTGGCTGGTTCTGACCAGCACAGGCCTGTCTACCCCTTGTCCCCCCGCGTCTCCCTTTACGTCCCTCCCCTTGGAAAGAAGTATACATGGTGGTAACTCGCACTCATAGAAATTGTTTTATCTTGGAGGCGCGAATAATCTTAGCTGTTAAAGCGCCCTTTCACTACTAATTGGATGAGCGAAGCGAAGACTTCAATTTCACTGACCCCCAAAAAATTAGGCAAACGGCATATCCGATCTTGATGAAAATTCGAGGGGACCTTCGAAATCTCTGAACTTAGAGGTGTATTGTTTTTGGGTACAATCGAAGAAATATTTCTCATGAATATCGTACTTTTATGATTTTTTTATATTTTTAGTGCAATATTTTCATGCCATTCGGGCCGATTCTGACCAAACGGGTCAGGCTACAACGTTCATATTATACATGGACATTAAGGTTATGATGATGTAGTGTAGTACCTTTTGAAAGAAAAAGTTAAAAAATTAGCCAGAATCCATAGAAATAAAGCTTTTAATATAAGTTTTTTACGGTAAATAATAACAATTGACAAGTAACAATAGAAACTTGACAACAATCACCTACAATGCATAGGCAGCAAAGCAAAGCACTTGCAAAAGTAAAGATATCCCACGCAAACTAAAAACAAAAAAAAGCTCATCCATCAACGCGGCGGGACTTTAGCGTTTTCCTAGTACTAATACTAATAGTACTACATTTATGTTTGCTCCAACGAAAGAATGCAGATGCTTTGTCGTATGAATGCGTGGTAAATATCACCTTTGTGTATGAAAGAGAAATATCTTTTACCAACAGAAATAATCTGTGCTAGATCACCGAGTTCCTCCGTGTGCAAGATCCATGGCCACGCTGAGCTAGCGTGAATTCATAGAGTTTACTAAGCTGTTATGTTGAGAAAACAATTTCGAGCTATCTGCATTCTTTTGTTGGGACAACTATATTTCTTTAATTATAGTGGTATAACATGGAAATTTTAAAATGAAGATAAATTTAGTTGAAGAAGAACATGCTTTTAAAAATTCATTTTGGTAGACAATACAATTGTCTAAATATTAGAACCCCATTGTTCTGAATAAGTATCAGTGTAAAATCGGTGTACCCTATAGTGGCATACTGTTTTTATTTTTCAATACATTAAGGGCATGTCTCTGTCTACACAAAAAAAGAAATGAGAAATGTATACTAGCGCAATTGAATTATGAAAAAATACAGTAATATTGCATGGTTTTAATTTTGCACCTACTACGTACTATGTATTATTTTTCTTGCTACTTTTAGCTGTATAAATATAATTCATGGCCTGTCTTTCATATCTTTGTTTTGGTTCTGTTTTAGAGTTGCAAGCAAAAAGTGAAAATATGTCATGTCCTGTGGTTGGGGATCACAAACAAATTCTGCATGGTGAAAGCATCAAGAAAATTGCAGCGATTTTGAATAAAAGATGACTGGTGTTTGAAAGAAAATGAACACAACTGTGCACACGATGTCATTTAGAATAATGAGTAATACTAATAAGAAAATTGTTTGAACTGAGAAGATCTGGTAAGAAATTAGAATTGCTAAAGGATTAGGAAACAATGATGACACCACCAAGTTAGTACCACTTTTGACATTCTTTACATTTCTCTAATTTAAATAAAAAATACGTTCATATGTAGAGTACCCATTCAGTCAGTAACTGATATTCAGTGGGTAACTTTAATTTAAAGCTGAACTTCAAGCCAAACCTGTCAGCACCAATGCAACCGGAGACCGGTATTTTAATATTGAAACACTGATCAAACAGTCTGGACACGATTCCATTCGCAGGTGGTACAAGAATCAACAAGGTTCATTCGGAACACCCTTTGATTTTATTATTTGCCTCGTTGCTAAGACAAGCCATTTACACAATTCCTAAGCCAAAACTTGATGAAGTCAAGTCCAAATCAGAAGTTTAAAATCTTCTTCCTGTAGCGGGAATTGAACCCAGGACTTTCTGCATTTGAATTAGGTACACTAACGACAAGGACACGAGCCAAAGTTTATTGAAGCTACCACAGCTGTTCTACACGTGATTCCTCGCAGTATTATATTTTAAGCAAGTAGAAGTATACATTTAAATGCAAAATGTTATAAATAATAAATAAATTTAAATTGTATTTAGAGTCTACCCACTCAGTTATATTAGTTATATAACTGATTTTCAATGGGGGACTTTAAATCAAAGTGACCACTTAGGCCCCGACGCAATCAACGAGTGAGCGATAACCAACCAAAGATCAATATTTTTTTTAATAGGAAATAGGCCTGGTATGGACAGATCAAACACCCGTGGATCAACGCCAGAATCAACAAGGTCGATTCAGAACAACTCTGAATTTATTATGAGCTTCGTTGCTAGGACGGCTCCAAAGTCACCGTTTACAAACTCCTAAGACAAGAACTGATGGACATAAGTCCAAATCAGAAGTTAAAAAACTTCTTCAAAAGTGGGTTGAATGTAAATGTACGTGATTTAGCATGTGAAACTACTGCGAGAGTGATCAGCAGTGCAATGCGGCGAGGTCACGACACCGTTTCTCACGGCTGAGAACAAGAACGAGCAGCAACAGCGCACTTATCTTCGGAACACCCCAAAACTAAACGAGACAATAAACTCTGCGCGGAGACGCACCCATGTAAAGGTGCGACCCTCTGAGATGTTGGTACATCAATAACCTGATCTTGAGACTCTCAGTATTGTATGTCTACACTATGTATAGGTCTTCCTTATAAATGTACACAAGTTATAAAAGAAAGTACAAAACTGTTATCTACTTGTTGAAATCCTACAGCAGAATGCACTTGTCTTACCTTTTCCGGTACTGTTATGCCAGCATAAGTACTCTACTAGTGTCTTTTTTGTTATCAACCGATAACAAAAATGTCATCGAAGAGTCGCGAGACACTAGAAAGTTTTGCTCTTGTGTCTATTTTATTTTATAGAGCTTGATCAATACAATATATGTTTTTAAATGTTGATAGGTACTAGAACCAAATCTCATTGAAAATTAAATTAACAAAATTAAAACAACAACCTATTTCACTATTGATAAATTAGTAAGAGTTACCACGTCATAAAATGATTTGCATCCGTGTGCTCTGTCACTACAGAAGTACAGAACCGCAGTTTGAAGGAATGGCAGAGATTGGGATAAATTCTGTGACCAGAGATACTCTTAGAATCAAATAGTGTTTATTTATTTTATGTCTCATGTTCAGCAAATTACCTACATTGATTTCAGATAAACAAGTGTTCAATCAACAACTAGATCACTTAACAGTTAATTAGAAGCATAATGAGCATGATTTGAATAAATTACAAAATATAAATAATAAGTTAATAACAAACTGGCTATCAATGTATACGCAGCGTCAGTTTACTTTAGCCTACCAACAGAAGTGGATAGAGTAGGTAGAGAAGACATGCAAACTTTACCAATTGACACAATAGGATCAAACATGCTATTTTTTTCACAATGAATATTGAATACCCATCTCTAAATTCTCATAGCTTTAATTCATTGTAGCCTGCAGCTTTTACAAGATCCCAGTCCCAATATCCTTTAAATTTATCAACTGAAAAGATATTGCACTTTCATTATTTTTTTAATGATTTAGGTAGGCCTACACTAGCAATTCTCTGCTGTTGGGCATAACAAAACCAAAATTTGCTTCTTATATTCACTGCATATTATGTATACCTGCCTCTGCACTCTGCAGATATCAATAACTAAGTAATAAATAACCATTCTGTACCTAGTTAAATGTGTGGTTTGTAAGCCTACAGTGCAACATTACTAACTGTGCCTATATATCTCTAATAGACTTTTCTCTTATGTCTAGTCTAGATTAAAATCTTGGGCTCATAGAAGCTAGGCCTACCTACGTTAAAAAATATAAAGTGGAATAGGATTGAATGTAAAATGTTGCTTGAATTGAATTTAAAGGATCCTATCCTAGTAAAGATACGGACGAAACCCCACTCAACGTCGCCGCCGTGAATTAGCTTCGTCCTGGTCGTAGTTTTGTCTGGCGAGTTGAGGATTAAATTGTGAATTGTATTTTTGGGCACGAACCTTCGGTTGTTCCTCCTTCTTCTCTTCCGGAATGGGATCTCCTCGCATCTTTGCTAACAATGCCTCCTCTCTTTGGTTCTCTTCCCGTTCCCGTTTTAATCTCTCCGCCCGCAACTTTTCTATGTCGACTTTGGGCTTCACCGTTTCTTCGGGAGCTCCACCCGAATCGGACGAGCTAGAAGAACTCGAGCGTTTCCGGTGCTTATGTTTATGTTTCTTGTGTTTATTTTTGGAAGAATGTTTTCTCTTGGCCTTTTTTGGTTTCTTCTTCTGACTTTCTAAAGATTCTAAATCACTGCTTTCCGACTGTTTTCGTTTTCTGTCACCAGAAGCAATTGAAAGTTTTGTTGTTTGACGTGTACTGCTACTACTTTCCTTTCCTTCACCTTTCTCCTTAATGTGCAAATATTTTCGTATATCTCTTAATGGGTCTAGAAGTACTTTAGATTTAACGAATGGTTCAGTTTTCTGGGTAGTTTCCTCGGTGTTTCTCTCTTCTACTGCTGCTGATAAACGGTCAGGCACTTTATCATACCATGGAATATTTCCTGTCGACTCGACGGTATCTTGACCAAGGTAGGTTAAATAACCAATCTGCTTTTCATACTTCTCTCTTTCTTCTTTCTTCTCTTTCTCATGCTCAACGTTCACCTTAGTTGAAACTACATTCCCATCTTCTAAATCTTCAAATAAATTGACGTGTCGTAGCTGGTCACTACTGGATGGAACTTCTGGGGTTGTGTGTTGTACATCCTCAGTAGTACCTTGATCGCCGCATCGCTGACGAGCTTTCTCCCGCAATGCTGCCGTACGAGCTTCTTGTTCCTTGGAGGAAAAAACAAAATCATGTATGAAATTACAAATAACTAAATGCCACTGCCAACAAATCTCCATCTAACCAAATAATGTTAGTAATGGGAATGTCGAGACCTTTTTAGAACCGGATAGGATCAGCCCTACCTTGTTTCATTATTGAATAAAAAAGTTTCATAAATTTCAAATTAATGATTTGATATTAGTTTGTTAGATATTTGCCCCCCCCCCCCCCCGCAAGCCAGATCCAAAACACTTTGGACCTCGGTGTGTCTGGCGAGGCCGGACAAAGATGAGGGGACCCTCGTAGAAAATTCGAAAATACCGGTACTGGTAAAAAAAACAGTGACTGACTTTAACAGACTTTAATAAGTGAGTTTAAAGAAACACCCAATAAACTTTTAAATTAATATTATAACAAAGTTTGGTTAAGGTACACTGACTACCAGATTGGTAGTGACAGCCTGACCAATGACCATGGATATGTATGTATTTAATAAATTATGTAATTCCTTGGATTGTGCATGTATATTAGACACGTTCTACTGTAGGCCCTACATCATTGCTGTTTTCTGTGCCATCAGCTAATCACAATATCATATCAATTATTATATATTATATTATATATACATATTGCTTTATATCAAACTTTTCTTTCTTCTTTATGATTACTATTATTTTGCATCTGCCGGTACTCTACTTTAACAAACACTGTATAGGCCTATATATCATTATTATTATCATCACTTTTATTATTATTTAATATACTAGACTATTCACTTTCTCTGCAAAGAGATACTTGTAGGCCTAACACTGTACTAGTTTTAAGTGAATAAAATATCTATCTATCTATCATATAAAACAGAAACCCTTTTGAAAGTATATTTTGTAGCCTAGGTGATAAACTGTATTGTCCTGAATATAAGTCAACCCTTTTTTCATTATTTTAAGTCTCAAAGTCCCTTACCAACTAATATTTGCATATGCTTTTGCACATGTTTTTTTTTTAAATATTTCAACAAGAAAAGTTAGGGGGTCGGCTTATATTCGGCACAACACAGTACCTATTATCATTCAAAATCATGCTCTAGTATTTTCAGATGAATGGAAAGTCAAAATATGAAAGTTGTAGGCCGATTCAGCTTCTTTGTTGTTCAGTCTGTCATAGTATTTTTTTACGGGTCTGTTTTTACATTAAGATTCAGCATGGGCCAAATACAAACAACCTGCTACAACACAATGTTTCCACAATGTTTTATAGATAAAATGTAACAAATGTATGCCATGTAATGAAACTGCTGAATAAACTGAACTGAACTGAGCTTCCCCCACCCTGTTCCACAGCCTATGGTGGTGACAGTTTGTTTAAAAGTTACACACAGCCTACCTAGTCCTATCCCATGTAAGACACCGTTAATAGCGTTAGTTACGATTCTTTATTTAGAATCCTATGCTAGCGCTACCTGTTGACAGTTCGCTTGAACTTGGTGACAGATGCAGACAAGCATTTCGAAATGTCTATGCTCCAAATTGAAAATAGGGTTTTTTTAAATGTAGAGATAAACATTATACAATACGTAGCTATTTTCTCACGTAAAATGGTTTCACAAGATCTCTTGATCCTTACAGAATGTATAAAAATATCCAAAAAGTTGAATCATCTGCAATTAAAGATGTGAACAAACAAAATTTCAACTGCTGTTCTGCATGGTTTTAAATTGGATTGCAGACAGGGTCCTGGCTGTTTGTCTGCAGGGAATGAGACATGTGCGTGCGGGTCTGCGCAATGACATCACACACGGGCTAATCGTAACTAACACTATTATTAACTAGCGTTATCCGCGGGTTACAGTGTTACACAGATAAATTTTGTAGTGCAAACGGACGCAGGTTACTACAAACTACAAATTGTCGACTTTTCAGTGCGTCAAACGCTAATAAATAGTAGGCTACATAAAATAAACAGGGTCTAAGTAAACCTAAAAACATACCCAGCTAGACCTGCTATTTTATGTAAGACTACTGCATAACAATAAAAACAGGTTCAAACTTACCGCCAATAAAACTCTCCGTTTACGCTCCTTTTCTTCCTCAGCCGCCTGTGCTTCATCCTTACGAACCCGTGCGATATTCTCTCTCGTTCGAACGTGCCATCTAGAGAATCATATAAACAAAGACACGATGTAAGAGTTGGTAGGCCTAGCCTGCTGAGATAGGATACAGGGTGACCTCCCAGTTACCTAGTAGGGCCTAGGCTATGTGTGCCTAACGGAAATGTTGTCTAGTATGTTTCAACATTGCCCGGGGGAACGTGAAGCTAGGCCTAGGCATCGTCCTGTGCTTTGCATGTGAAATATCCATAGATATAGGCCTTTGTGTATTTAATATGCCTAGGCAGGCATTCTACGTAGGACAACGCAATGTCAATCTAACCTCATTTGTCAAAACACAGCTCAAAGTGTTGGCCATAAGCAACGCATAGGCCTAGGCCTAGCCCCATACGTAAAAACTGAGAAAAATAGTAAAAAACCTTAAAAAAGTTATTAGTCTTTGGACTAGTCCTACCTTTTCTTGGGAAGGATGTTCATATTATTGTTATGTTTATTTTATACTTTGACACACACACTTGCTGTTTACCACTGTTTACAATTATTTAGGCATTGTGAAGTTGGTGCCCATGCCAAAAAAAACAAGCTGCGATGTTTTGTTTGTTTGTTGGCACGACTAAGTGTGAAGCCTGCCAAACGTGGTTGTTGTTGTGTGAATGGTTGTGTTAATCGGGTGTGAACTGAATAATTAACTGTATTCGTTTAAAAACTGCATGCTGTAGATGTAGGCCTAACCTGTATCATTATGCAGTTACATGTTGCTACAATATTGGTAAGTGTAATCTTGCTAGGCCGCCTAGGCCTACCCCCCCTCCTCCCCATATCCCCTAGGGGCTAGGCCTAGGCTAGAGTGGTGCATTTTATTGGTAGGCCTAGGCCTAGGTATTTCATCTCCTACAATTGACCATTAGTCGGTGGTAGGTTTGTTTCCTCCTCCTTCCTTCCTTCCTTCTTATCATCGTCCCTCTAGCACGTTGTACGTTCATTTGATCTTTCATTCCATTTTTACTTTTCCTTTCCAACTGTCTTGTTCTCTGTTTCCCTCTTTTCTTCTTCACTCACTATTTCATTTGTAGGCCTGTTTTACTTTATTTTATTTTATTTTACTTTATCCCGTTTCTTGTATCCCTTTATCTTGTCCTTACTTGTTTCATCTAATCTTCACCTCATGAGCATGTTTTAGACTTTCCTGCGGAAAACAAAAGTAAAATTGCCGTTTTGCAACAAGGATCAAATAGAATAACCGATGACCTAGAGAAAGCAAATGTGGTCAACAACCACTATGCGAGTGTTTTTGGACAAAAAACGGCATTTGATAGAAGCAAAATAGAAGAAAGTTCAGGCAGCGAAAGTTTTACTTTCAGTAGGAACAGCATTCTCAAAGCTATAAGAAAACTTAAAAACCATAAGTCCCCAGGATTAGATGGAATTACAAAATATGACTTCCTTAAGATAGCAGACGTAGCCATAGTACCATTTTTGCATACTCTTTTTAATATTTCAATTAATAATGGCCAGATTCCAAGTGACTGGAAATCAGCATGCATTTCACCTATTCATAAAGGAGGTGGGAAAGATAGCCCTGAAAATTACAGGCCTATCAGTCTAACAAGCAGCATATGTAAGGTATTTGAAACATTGATAGGCCAGTACATAAGATCCATCCTAAATAAGTATGATAAATTATCAAAAAACCAACACGGATTCAGAGAGGGTCACTCGTGTGAATCCCAGCTGGCAGGTTTACTGCAAGACCTATCTGAAAAGGTTGACGAGAAGGGGGAGGTAGACGCAATCATGCTTGATTTCTCCAAAGCTTTCGACCGCGGCCCCACACGACAAACTAATGGAAAAATTGAACAGGATAGGATTGGACAGCAGAAATAGTCAAATGGATCGATGAGTGGCTCACAGGGAGAGTACAAGTAGTAAAGATCGGGACTCAGTATTCAGACCAATTACCAGTATCATCCGGGGTCCCCCAAGGAAGTGTGCTTGGGCCACTATTATTCCTCATATTTATTGATGATATAGGTGCTGGACTAAATGGAAATGTAATTCTAAGACTCTTTGCAGACGACTGTATCATATACAGTAAAATCAAAGACATTAATGACTGCCTGATCCTCCAAATGACCATAGATATGATTATGCAGTGGGTTACTACAAACAAAATGAAACTTAATGCAGAAAAAAGTCAGCTGATAAAGTTTACTACCAAGAAAGCCCCCTTTAAATTTCAGTATAAAATGGAAGGCAAAGATTTGAAGTACTTGGAGTCCAGTAAACATCTAGGTATAATTCTTAATGGGAAACTGAACTGGGGGATCATATATATAAAGTAGGGGAACATGCTGTACCTTGGGCCACTTTTTACATTTATATTTTTTCTGTAGAAAGGAGATGATGAATCTGGTTAATTTTTTTTGTATTTGCTAGAACATGCCTTGTACAAACTTTGTTGATTTTATTGTATATACACTTTACAATTATTACTATAAATTAACTGTTTTAATAATTAGTGCAAAGTGGTCCAAGGTACAGCATAGGGATGTACTTGACATATGATTTGTACCTTGACCATTACATAATCCAATAGGCATATTAACTTTTTTCAAAAAAAAGGGGGGCCTTAAAGGAAAAAAAATAAAAAAAATTATACAGGGACTAAAAAAATTTGAAACAGAGCCTACGAGAGTGACAATAAACTCAAAACGACAAAGACCTAGTAAACTAATAATAAGAAAGGATTTGCTCAAATAGTAGGGGAAAAAAAATTTCAGCCCATGAAACTATAGAAGTAGGAGTACCCAGAAGGGGAGGAGGTGAAAATAAAAGGGCAAAAAGTGATTTAAAATAGGGGAAGTTGGAGAGGGTATGAGGAAACAGAATTTCAATATGATCTTACTCTGAAACGGGGAAAGCAAAAAATAGTAGTATGGTAAATGACAGACTGAAGAAAAAATTTAAAAAACTTTATTTACTTAAAAATAAAATTTAAAAAAGGAAAGGAAAATATAAAAAGTGTAAAGAAAACCCCGGGGATAAGAAACTATACTAGAAGGTATAAAAAAAAAAATTGTGCTATAATAGGGCCAAATTTTTAAAAACCTAATGAGGTTTGGGAAGACTTTAAAATTGTAGAAAAAAGGTTTAAAAATCTTTGTTTGGGAAGGGAAAGAGAGTACTACTGTAAGAAAATAGTAAACAAAAGGATGAATTTGCCAACTATGGAAAACCTTAAAAGAGGTCTAAGTGTAGATAAAAAAAAGATAAATGGTAAAAATTAAAGTATGAGGGGTCGGAGATAGTGGATGCTGATAAAATTGCTAACGGTTTAATGATTTTTTCATTGGAGATAAAGTATTCAAAAAAGTATTGTGCCTTTAAATTTTGGGGGATAAGAGTTAGATATGGGTGAAATTTTTTAAAATGATAATGATGAAGGCCTGCAGGGGCAAGCCACGTTGAGTAAAATTAAACAAAAAAAATTTTAGGACTTAACAAGGCAGGGAAAACTTAAAATAAAGGGGGTCTTTTGATGGTATTGATTTAAATTTTTATAGATTCATATAAAATTTTTAAACATCAATATTGGGAAAACTCAAAAATACGTCCTTCAGATAGGGAAATTTCCAAGTAGCTTAAAGGGAAATGGGAAATACAACCTTTTAAAAGGTAGTGGGATCTAAAAATATAAATGTTTTCGGGCCGTTTAAATAGCTGTCTATACTTGAAAAAATTTTGAGAGCATTGCAACTACACATGAAATCTGGGTAAAAACAATTAATAAATGAAAACCCCAATGGGGTTTAAAAAAAAACCAAATTCGTTGAAACAGCAGTAAAAAATTTGGTTTAGCAATGGCTGCTGAAAAAGAAAAAAATATGTAAAACAGAATAGTTTTTTTGGGACTTGAGAAGGCATTTGAAACTTCAATTTTAAATAGACCCGAAAAATTAAAAATTTTATATGTATAAAGGGGGTGGCTTTTGAAGGGTTCAAGGATTTTTTAAAAAAGAAAAAAACAGGGGGTTAGTATGGGAACGCTATTTCTGAGTGTAGAGATTTTTCTGGGGGGTTTTCCACGGGGGTCGATACTGGGCCCTCTACTTTTTATACTTTATATTAACGATATAAACAGGGGGTTAAAGTATGTGTCCAAATATGATGCTGATATAGGGTTTATATATTTAGGGATATTTTTGGGGAATTATTTAGAATAATGAAGAGGAACTTGAAAGAATCCCTAGATGGTAATTTAAATAAGTGAAATAAATGTTAAAAAACAAAAAGGTATTTTTTAATAAAAAGTGGAAAGGGAAAAATAAAAAAGGGCTAAAAAGAAACCGACACTGAGAGTCAAAAATGGGAGTTTGAAGTAGTTAAAAGGAGTTTAAAATTTAGGTAAAAATAGATTAAACTAGTTTTAAGGGCGCATGAAATTAATAGTTAAAAAAATGTAAAAAATAGGTAAGAGAAGATAGGGGGCAAACTTTTAAGTTGGACGAGAAAAGGTTTATAAGAGCATAATTAAGCCGATTTTGAATTCGGGCTACTATATTTACCAATTTATAAAAATGATGTGAAATTAAGGTGTTGAGAATAAAGGGATGAATGTATCATAGATTTGGGGGGGGAAACACCCATAAAGAGTATGCTTTAAAACTTTGGAAAGGTTGGTGTGAAGGAAAAATTTTTATTGTTAGTATTAGTTTTCATATAAAAGTTAAAAAAGGAATGATGCCAAATTACATGGAGGGCAAGAGATGATGTGAGTAAGGACATAAAGTAAAAAAGGGGAGCAGAAGAAGGGAAAAACATGGGGGCAAATTGTAAAGTAAAAAAAAGGTAGGTCATTTTAACAATGGTGTAAAGGGGAAATTTGATATGTTACCCAGGGAAATCAAAGAAATAAATTTTTGGGGGTGTTTAAAAGTAAAGTAAAAAGGATTAAAATTTCAAGATTTTTAGAATAATGTAAAGGGAAGAAAGGATTTTAGAAAAGGCCCAAATATTAATAAAGGTTTCTAATAGGTTGAACATATGGGAAAAAAGAAGTATGCATGTTAGGTAGATATAGTAGGTTAAATAAAAAATTATGTAAAAAACCAGTATGATGTGTAAGTTTAAATTTTTAAAAGGGTTTTTAAGTTGTTTGTTGTAATTTTATGTTGTGGTATTTTTTTGCTTTAAAAATGAGAAGATTAACGAAATGGCTAGAATGAGCCAGAAAAAAGAAAAAAACATACAAAAACAATACTATGCGAGTGTTTTTTGGGAAAAAAAGCATTTATAGAAGCAAAAAAGAAAAAAGTTCAGGCAGCAAAATTTTATTTTAGTAGGAACAGCATTCTCAAAACTATAAAAAAACTTAAAAAAAAAAGTCCCCCAAATTTGTGGAATTTTCAAAAGATTCCCTTTGAAGCAGACGTAGCCATGTACCATTTTTTTCATATCTTTTTAATTTTCAATTAAAATGGGCCCGAATTTCCCAAATGATGGAAATCGCATGCATTTACCCAGGGCCTATTTATAAAGGAGTGGGAAGATAGCCCTGAAAAATTTCAGGCCTATCAGTCTACAAGGCAATGAAGGTATTTGAAACATTGATTTTTTCCGTACATAAGATCCATCCTAAAAAAGTACCTATGATAAATTATCAAAAAACCAACACGAATTCAGAGAGGGTCACTCGTGTGAATCCCAGTTTGGGCAGGGGGTTTACTGCAAGACCTATCTGAAGAGGTTGACGAGAAGGGGAGGTAGACGCAATCATGCTTGATTTCTCCAAAGCTTTCGACGCGGTCCCACACGACATACTAATGGAAAATTGAACAGGATAGGATTGGACAGCAGAATAGTCAAATGGGTCGATGAGTGGCTCACAGGGAGAGTACAAGTAGTAAAGATCGGGACTCAGTATTCAGACCATTACCAGTATCATCCGGGTCCCCCAAGGAAGTGTGCTTGGGCCACTATTATTCCTCATATTTATTGATGATATAGGTGCTGGACTAAATGGAAATGTAATTCTAAGACTTTTTGGGCAGACGACTGTATCATATACAATAAAATCAAAGACATTAATGACTGCCTGATCGGCTGATCCTCCAAATGACCATAGATATGATTATGCAGTGGGTTACTACAAACAAAATGAAACTTAATGCAGAAAAAAGTCAGCTGATAAAGTTTACTACCAAGAAAGCCCCTTTAAATTTCAGTATAAAATGGAAGGCAAAGATTTGAAGTACTTGGAGTCCAGTAAACATCTAGGTATAATTCTTAATGGAAACTGAACTGGGGGATCATATAAATAAAGTAGTGAGCAAGGGAAATAAAAATCTTAACTTTGTTATGCGAAATCTAAGGGGTTGTAGTGCTCACGTACGGAGCAAAGCATTCACCAGAAATAGTGAGGCCACGCTTGAATATGCCAGCTGTATTTGGGATCCGCATACTAAATGCCATAAGGAAGCCATTGAAAAGGTACAAAGAAGGGCTGCCCGCAAAGTGCTAGGGAAATATGGGCGAATGTACAGTGTATCAGAAATGATAAAAGACCTAGAATGGAAATCCCTAGAAGATAGGAGAAATTCTCTAAACTGTGTGGAGTGTATAAGGCACAATCAGGTCAACCAGCTTGGTCGGATATTAATAAAAGACTGCAAGCAGCCACCTTCATTGGTAAAAATGACCATAGAAATAAACTCTTTGTTCCTAGATTTAGAACAGAAGTAGGAAAAATTCATTTGTGGGGTCTGCAGTTAAGATTTGGAATGGTCTGGATAATAAGGTTCTAACCCCCCTACCCGATAACATAGCAGTTTTCAAAAACAGGTTAAAAGAATATTATTAAATTCAAGAAACTGGCCTGTATGGCCAAATTAGTGTTATATTCTAGGTACTTCTAGTAGATAATAGCTGATAATCTTATGTGCATATTACATGTTTCTTTTTTCAAATAATACATTGAAATGTAAATTGTATCTAGAAACTGGATGTTGTAAATGCTATACTATATGCCCTATAACAGAGCAAAAGAGCTCAAAACATGGTCAATAAATAATAATAATAATAATGTGCGCGTGTGCGCGTAAATACCAACCATTCAATAATAATAATCAGGATTTACCTTCGGCAGCAGCTTCATACGCTTTTTAAAGCCCTTAACAGTCTTCTCCTCCACTACTCCACCTGGTAGACCATTCCACTCAACCACCATCCTGGCCAAGAAAGAGTTTCTGCCTACGTCCGTTGCCCATGCTCCCCTCTCATACTTCCCCTCTGGCAACATAGTTCGCCCTCCTTAGCTGTCTATTCATCTCTCCCCATCCTTCATGTGCTCTAGTCACCATATACATTTTCCCTAGTCTGTCATTCCTTCTCCTATCCTCCAGCTTCTCCCATCCTAGATTCTGCACCATTGTTGTAACACTTTCATACGTCCTTACTAGTTGCCCATTTATCACTTCTTCAATCCACCTATTCCCTTTCCTTAATACTCTTCTTGCAGCTCTCTTCTGCACTGCCTCGATTTCCTCAATCTCCCCTTTCCTATACGGATCCCATACAGCCCCAGCGTATTCCACTACAGGTCTCACCAGCGTTTTATATGCGTGCCCTTTTAATTCACTACTGGACTGGCCCCTTTTAATGTTTGCATAACAAAGTTTAGGCACCTAAAACCCTTTTTGGAGGTTGCACTCACCTGTTCCTCCCAGCTTAGCTTGCTCTGTAGCCATACTCCTAGGTATTTGAATTTCTCTACCTTCTCCAGATCTTTCCCCATTATTGCGTACCCATCCCCTAACCCTTGATCCTTCCTCTTCCTTGTGAATCTTATCCATTTGCATTTGTTTACATTTAGACTCATCTTATTACCCTCTACCCATACCCCCAGCTTAACCAGGTCCTGTTTAAGGTCATCAAATCCCCTCCTTTTCTGATTATCCTGTCCTATCCTGTCCTGACCTTACGGTTGACGCGGCGGCGTCCTTAATCCAAACAAACCAAAACCCTAGGCCTACCCTGCTTATGGCGATGGACCTCGGCCCAGCCTAGGCTTTCCGGCACTTCTGTACTTGGCGGGTCCCAACATTTTTTTTTTCAATAGCCTTGTTTACATGGAGGACTGAGTATGGAGTTGAGTACGGATGGTCTCAGTACCTCATGTAAACACATGAAATGAGGTAGGCTACCGAACCGTCCGACGAAATGGTGCGACCGAACCGAAATACCGTACTGAGTAGGCCTACTCACATGTAAACAGCTTCCTGACGCTCATCCATCAACGCGGCGGGACTTCAGCGTTTTCCTAGTAATAATAATAATAATAATAATAATAATAAAAAAAAAAATAATATATTAATAAATATTATATATATTAAAATTAATACTATTGGTAATTTGTTTTCAACATTCAAATTTTTTGCCAAGCTTTTCTAGGATGTTGTCTACAGGGCACTTACGTTAGCTATGAATTAAGAATGCGCAAATGTGGAAGGGTAGATGAGCTTGGCCCTTTTTTAGATCTCATTTCTTGTGAGTGTGTAAGGTTTGGCTGTATTTTTACAAGTTTTTGTTATGTATGGGATCCAGTTTACAGTAACTTGTTTGATAGGTACCGCCGGTACCATACTTCGGACATCCAGAAGTTTATATTTTAATTCTTCCAGGATTCAGTTAAATTTCACATATTATTAGTCAGGAAAGAGGTAAAAAGGAAGCCTTTGGATCCTTAGGAATAATTTACGCAAAATTATCTATTGGCTTATTAGGATTTGTCGTCTGAGCTCACCATATATTTACAGTAGGAATGGATGTTGATACACGAGCTTACTTCACTTCAGCCCAGGGTGCGAATTAACGACTTTGCAATTTTTTGGGGTATTATTGCCCTTGAGATGGCCTTAGAAGCGATCTGAGGAAAATATTTGGGGGTATTATTGCTCTCAAGATGACCTTAGAAGCGATCTGATGAAAAGTTTTGGGTCATAATTGCCCTCGAGATGGCCCTAGAAGTGACCTGAGAAAAAATTTGGGGGTATTATTGCCCTCAAGATGGTATTAGAAGCGATCTAAGGTATTATTTTGAAAGGAATATGTGTAAATTGACGCATTATTTATTAACATTACGAGATAAAGTCACTTGATATGTTATGAGATGAGATGGGAATCCAGAGGTGGGGATTTAGCCATCCCCGGCAGGGATACCTTACAGTAAAACAGAGCCAGGGATGAAATTACCAGAGGGGGGGGGGAAATCCCCCCATCCCCCCCGTCAATTCGCACCCTGCTTCAGCCACTATAATTATTGCGGTACCCACGGGTATTAAAATTTTCAGTTGACTAGCAACTCTACATGGAACTCAACTAAATTATAGACCAATGAGCTTTAGGATTTGTATTCTTATTCACTATTGGAGGATTAACAGGGGTTGTTCTAGCTGTAGATATTATTTTACATGACACATATTATGTAGTTGCCCACTTCCATTATGTTCTCTCTATAGGAGCAGTATTTGCTATTATAGCCGGATTTATCCAATGATACCCCCTATTTACTGGTCTAACTATAAACCCTCGTTGACTAAAGATTCAGTTTACAATTATATTCTTAGGAGTAAATTTAACATTCTTCCCACAACATTTCTTAGGATTAGCTGGGATACCTCGACGATATTCAGATTATCCAGACGCTTACACAACTTGAAATATTGTCTCTTCTGTAGGGTCAACAATCTCATTTATTGGTGTAGGGTCAACAATCTCATTTATTGGATGATTACCTACTAACCAAATTGCCCTCTTTCCCTTACAAATAACTACTTCAATTGAATGATTCCAAAATCTCCCACCCGCCGAGCACAGTTATGCTGAATTGCCAATTTTAACGGGATCAACAACTAGCATTTAAATATTAAAAATTAATATTTCCTAATATGGCAGAATAGTGCAATGGATTTAAGCTCCAAATATGAAGGTTTGACAATCTATTAGGAGTGTATAACTAATGGCAGCATGAGCTAATTTAAGTCTTCAAGATAGCGCCTCACCAATAATAGAACAATTAACATTCTTTCATGATCACGCCCATGACCACTACCGGTACCGTACCGGTAATGGAAATAACATAGCAAACACTGGCGTACCGGCGGATAAAGAACGGCCATCATGAATACGTGTCTCAATCTCGGTATTGTCTGGTTTGTTATGTTGGTTTATTCGTGTTTTTCGCCGATGGTTCCGGGTTAAAATCCCTGTGCATGCGTGTTTTCTTTTAACTTTCATTCTCACACATCCAATGTAGGCCTACCCTACCGGTAGGTATTATTACCAATGATGTTACTGTGGCATAAGTTTTTTGTTAATATCATATTTATTTGTGAATTTCGTCTTTACTGTTTAACATCGGTTTTAATAAAATATGTCATTAGAAGGGCAATGACAAAATAATAAGGCCTTTTACACGAGATTTGAACGCACGTGCCTTGATGTCAAACATACATAATGTGTTCCACTTGTTATGGTTGTTGTGAATTGTGATACTGTGAATGCAAATGAAATTAATTCTTTATAATTTTAATTTATACATTTTATTAGTTGTGGATGTGGCTCTAGAAGTTGGGAAAGGGGAAACCGTAATTGTTTGTCAGACCTCAATAACATTTATGATATAAAAGGTAGTTTACAACATGGCCATTGAAAGAAAGAAGCACAGAAAGAAGGGATCGGCCAAGAGACAACAATAACACAAGGACTCGAACTAGCTGTAACCCCTATTAAGACGACTCAAAGAAAGTTGGGGCTAGTCAAACTATTCTTCATTTGGAAGCAATGCCAAAACAGCTACTCGCAACTGAGTACGCAAGGGTTCGTTGGTTCAAAGAGGTGTTTTTGATGCTTGTTCATTATCCGGACCACCTAAGTTAGTTAGGTCAGGCAGGAGGTTGGGGGGGGGGGGGGGGGGGTTGGTTAGGATAATAATTATTTAATGTCCCCCCCAACCCCCTTAACCTAACCTAACTAACTTAGGTGATCCGGATAATCAACAAGCAGGCTACCGTGTTTTTTAACATTCTATTCTTTATAAATAATAAAAAATAATAATTTTTATTTAGAGTCTACCCACTCAGTTATACTTACTGATTTTCAGTGGGGGACTTTAATCAAAGCGACCAAGCCAACCCTGCAGGCCCCGACGCAATCGACAAGTGAGCGATAACCAACCAAAGATCGATATTTTTAATAGGAAATATTCGCCTCTAAAAGTTGCAGATATGTGCTCTGGCGGAGAAGCGCTCAACTGGAGGTTTGGGGGTAACTTCTACCGCGCTTATGCTTTTTCACACAGATTTGTATTACGATTGCATTAGTTTTGGGACTGTTGGCGATATAAATACATGCAACAGTCCACAATATTGATGTTTGCTATAATCAAGAATACTGTAATAGAGTAAAAAATGACGTCTCAATATATCTATTGATCTTGAAAACGTTTAATTTTGCAAGTCAATGAAGTGACAAAATGTTGAGGATTGGGCTTTCATCATTTGATTTTATTGACGAAATTGACGACATGTCATACTCATAATAATATGTATTAAATTGTATTTATGTATTTATTTTATTTAATTATTTAACGTTTATCCTGTTCATTTAAAAATGATTTACAATGGCGATATTGTTCATGATATTTTTTACGTCAAACCTTTTACAGTCTCCTGGTATAAAAGTACAACATATACAAATGCCTCGGGGATCCATGAAGAATTCAAGTCCTTATTTGGTGACCTTTGCGTAATAATATCGCCATTGTGACACCATGATAATATTTAAAGCTGAATATAATTTACGACCATGCATGTATGTAGGGTACTTAGGCAACCAAGCCCTACCACTCTCCACATGTTTTTTTTAGAATATGTTTAGTTTATTTAGAATATGTTGGGATTCAAAGGATATCAACTATGTAACATTTTCGTTAGAAATTAAGCAATCAAACTCCATAAGTAAATATAAACAATTGATCCAAGTATGGTTGATGGATCAATGCCGTAGAAATTAAGTGTAGCCATACCGTAATTTTTAAAATATTATTCAAAACACTATTAAGACATGTGTCTACCTAAACCATAGTATGATTTCATTATCTTATTATTTCCACGCAATGTGTTGGCTTAACATTTTCAAATTTTCATACATAATACATAATTATGTTACTGTCAGTTACATATTATTATTATTCATTATTGTATTACACATGACATTGCATGACATTAGGCATGTATTATTACTAATTATTTTACCACACTATGTTACATTTTACTATACTTAGTTTAGTTCCTACTTTCTCTTATTTCTAGTCTTCATCAATAACACTGTACGTAAAAGACCCCAATTTGTGGGAAAGATATACACTCACTGCAGGTCAGTGCTAGAATATAATATATTGAATTCAATGTATATAATCAATTATGTATTACAAATCGTTCAGTAGGCCACCAAATGAAACAATGATACGAGATTTTGATGTGATTATTGGCAATTAATGTCTTTCTGTGTGTGTGAGGGGGCAGGGTATAATTATTATACTACCACATTTGTTTTGCCGTTTACCACTCACGTGTAGCTTTATATGTTGTCAGTTGGAAAAACATAGAATGCTATGTTAAGAGTGCAAAATGCAGGCACAAAAATCACCAAAAAACTATATCATCTGCATGACACACCAAACCCATTATATACCGGTAACGAGAATCGCCAATTTAACCATTTCTTCTTAAGCTTAATATCAGTAGCATATATCATTATTATATAATTGTTGTCAGAGTCAGACATAAACATGTGTCGTTGTCGCTTTAAAAGACTGTTGATTTCCATACGCCAGCGCGTAGTAAACAGAGGCGAACCCCCAAACCTTCAGCCATATTGCAAGAATCCGCGCGACGGTGGCGCGATCTCTTATTACTTTTAGAGGCGAATAGCAATCAGTGGTATGGACAGTGCGAACACCCGCGAATCAACGCCAGAATCAACAAGGCCGATTCAGAACAACTCTGAAATTTATTATGTGCTTCGTTGCTAGGACGGCTCCAAAGTCACCGTTTACAAACTCCTAAGACAAGAACTGATGGACTTAATTCCAAATCAGAAGTTAAAAAACTACTGACTTTAACGGGAATCGAACCCTGGACCTTCTGCATTGGAAGCAGATACGCTAACCTCAAGACCAACGAGCAATAACAATTAATTAACTCCTTTTCAGGTGAAAGTCCTTTATTTATTTTAAATATGTTTAAGGTTTTGTATTTTTGTTCACGTCCACTAGTTTATAATGCATTTTGAAATATTGAATAGGTAATTTTAGCCCCCAATTGTAAACAACCCACTACAAAATCCTTTTTGGGTGAAAGTCCTTTATATTTTAAATAGAAACTTTAGAGGTTTACACAAGTGTTGAACAAGCCTTCTTTAATCAATGGTTGAACGTAAGAACAAGATGTTTGCTCTTTTTACGGTCGGCTAGATCTAGGCTATCACGTTACGGAGGACCAATCAGAACACTGAATGTAACAACAACACAACACAATTCTTACATTTGATTATCACGCTATCACAGCACTCAACGTAAGAAAAATTTGCAGTAAATTTTACGTTCAAACGTAAGATTATACACAGCCTTTTATTTAACTGTTGGCTATGACCTTGTGGTTTGTACAATGATACTTAACATCCTTAGTAGGCTAGATTGCTAGACTTCAATACATCCGTACAGGCGCTAGCGTAGGGCCTACCAAATTGAAGCGTCCATCTGACCTATTCAAGATGGCGATTTGACGTTTCAATTTATGCTTGACATGTATTTTTTCTGGATTGTTTCGATATTGTTTTAGCTTGTGCAGCATGGGAATGCACAAACAGAAACAATAAGAAGTTGTTATTGCATTTAAGGGAATTTAGTAATCAGACCTCAAATTGACTACACAAGTGTCATGGAACCCTCATCACATTACAAAAATCCGTAGCATTGAACGTATCCAGCAGAAGTTTGTTAAGCATATCTGCTACAAGACCAATGTTACCTATTATAGGCCTAGATGCAACTATTCAACTTTATGCAAGAATTTAAATCTTGTATCACTCGAAAATCGGCGCCAGCATACAGATCTAATATTTGTGTATAAGCTTCTGCATAGGCCTAATTATTTTGACTCTCAGCTTCTTGATCTAGTAAATTTTCACATTTCTGCAAGACCAACACGAAACCATCAGGCTTTCCATCTGCCAAGAAGCAGACTAGACATTTTTAGTAATTCCCCAATTTACCGGATCCAACATACGTATAACCAATTAATTGTCATCCATCCAGATCTGGACATAAACCACCTAAACTTTCAATGTTTTAATAAGTATTTCTTCAAAATATGTTCTTGAGGTTTATAACATTGTAATCATCATAGTTTTTTTTATTTTTCCATTTCGTTTAGTATAATGTTCTTTTGTGCACCTGAGTAGACATAGATGTTGTTTGATTTTTGATATCATTTTTATTTTTGTGCTTTAGAATTTAGTTAATTTATTGTAATGCCTGTATTGCACTTGTGGAGGTAACTCTGTTGTTGGTGGCAATAAATAAATAATATATGCTCACCTGTGAACCTGACAGCCATCTTGAAAAATATTTGGGCTACAAATTGCCACAACCTATTTTAACATACAATCTGATCTATTCTAGATTGCTTCTAATTGACACGCCAGTGGACCAACGACTGGGGATCTAGCCTAGTATAGATGTTAAATATCATTGGGTTGTGCATTTGCCGTTGAATGTGTTGCTGCAAAACTGAATGTCAGTTCAGTTCTAGTTGGGTTCTCTGTGTGTAAACACTTTAAGGAAGTTAGAATTGAAATTTTAGTACGGTGATGGATACAGTCCACCATGTTAACAACTATCCTCTGTCGTACTTCCAAGTCTACGCTGTGTCGGTTTAGAATAGTGTAGGCCTATACCAACCAAAGCGGATAGAGACGAGAATGCACGCCAACTTTGACAATTACATTTTTTGTTGCAGATCGAAGACCCAGGCTATGCAACGAGAATAGATTCTGATTAAACTTGGCATTACGTCCAAACATTTTGTATATATTTATCTCAAAATGTTTGGCGGTGGGGATCCGAATCCAACCATTAGTCCTCCTGGCCTGAGTGGTCCGAGCGCCAGCCCAAATCCTATGGCAGGGAGATTCTTTGTCAACACAACATGGAGACCATCTGAAAATAAGCCCATACCTACTTCAACAGAAGAAAATATTCAGGCATCGTCCTCGGATTCGTCAACTTCGTCCAGGCAGGGTTTTGGTACCTTTGGTAAAGCTCTTCAACAACTAAGAAAAGAGTCTAGCCCTCGTAAGAAGCAAAACACTTCTTTATCAAACGTTGATGTTTTGTCGTTACAATCAATATATGTTTCTGATGTACCCGATCATTTACTAGAGAAACACCTTCTGCTTGAACACTTCTCTCAGTTTGGTGATATTGCGCGTATTAGCATCAGTGTGAAACGAAAAAGTTGTACATTACACTATGAAAATCATGATATGGCGGAGAAAGCCAAGACCCACGGTGCCACATTAAAGGGAATTGTGCTTAATATCTACTGGTCTCGACCATCTTCCGCCCGGAGATCAGAGAGAAGACAGTCCGATAGTTCAAGCGTGTCTGAACAGTCTGAAGTAGAACGATCATTAAAAGCTGAAACGGGTAGGCTTAGCAAAGAAATTGGAAGTGGGGACATGAGCTCGGCCGTTAGAAAGTCGGAAAAAAGACATCATGACCATTCTTTACCTAAGTTTGATTTACCCGACGATGTTCAAGATGAGTTACGAGCAATGGCCATGGTGTCGTATAACTCTCCAGACGATCGCCCAGTGAAGTCACAGAAAAAATTACCAAAGAAAGAAAGACTATCTGGAAGTAGGTCTAAACACGACACGAAGAAGAAGATAAATCTTGGCGAAATGTCGACGAGTCGTACTAGTTCGCGATCAAAACCTGCAACCGCCACCGTAGTCGAATCGGAGACTCTTTATGGCACTACTTTATCAATGGAAGAGCTTCAGAAGATAATGAGGTCAGCTTCCCATTCCGCAGAAGAGCGTTACAGGGTGCTCGATACGCGAGACAAACTGATGCGTATGAAGCGAGTACGCCAATCGGACATAATGAAGGCTCGTGATAACCGTGGTACTTGCCCAGACTTGTGCCCTGAGAAGGAACGCTATCAACGTGAATACCAGCGACAGGTAGCTGGTTATGAACAGCTTCTGCCAGGAAAAATGGATTACACCAAGGCGGTAAGTTCATGTCATTATTGGCTACTGTGCAGGGGCAACATAACAACTAGAGACATCTATAACTTTAATCAAATCATCAGAAAAATGTTTATTCAACGAAGAAATGCTTATTCATTGGTTACATGCTTATTTATAACACAGTTAATCATACAATAAAGCTCATAGTTGAGGTCAAATATGAACAATATGAATGATGAAACAAAATAATCTATGAGTGAAATGACAATAGTAATGATATAAATTCTCTAAATGCATTATCTTGAGAAGCCCACATAAGCATAATGCTCGTGTGTGGCAATTACGGACTATTAAGTACATTGTTCATAATCAACAAGATGATGGCTAGAGTAATTTACTTTAGTTTAAATAGAGAACATAACTTTTGGTCCAAGTTGATCTAGGTAGTTCAGCAGAAAAACAACAGACACAACATTGATAGGCCCTATATTATGGTCTTTCAAATTAACAAACAAACAAATAGTGGTGAGTACTGAGTAGACTTACTTAATATACTTTACCTTACCCATGGTTCTACCCGGTCGGCCTGGTAGGCGTAGGCCTACAAAAAAAGGCTACAAAATAAATGTTTAGGCCCGGGGTTGAGTTATGCCTTGTGAGCTGCCCACCGGTCTTGGCCTGGAATGAACACAAGATCGGCCTACCTATGTGTGAAAACTAAAAACAAAAGATTACAAAATGGTGCTTATATTTAGGAAAAAATTGAAAAGTGTTTTAAACCGGATACTGCAATAATATCAGTAACACCAATAGTTTGTTTGCAATTGACGTCATCACAGTCTGATATGGCATCGTGAGATACCACGTCAAACGCAAATGTCAAGTCCTATCAGTGACACTTACTGTTTCCTAGCGATCCTAGACCTTTTTGCCCTATTGTGGTTTTTACTCACCTAAATATTCATACAATTTTCGTAACATGACGACAGAACCTTAGTAAATTTAATAAAAAGCATTGCATCTTGGCAACTACAGATTGTAAACAAAATAAACCAAAGATAGTAGGCCTAGCTTTTGTTTCTAGAGAATGTGTTTTGAAAGGTACTGCATCCACCGCTTATGTATCATGGCTAGAGATAGGCCTACGGGTTTTTAGCGTTTTTTGTTTTTGGTGCAACAAACTGCTAATTTTGGCGATTTAAAATGCTAATTTTACTAAAACATAATCTTTTTAATGCCTATTGAGAACTCGTTCAGCAATGTATTCTAGCGTTTTATGTGAATATATTGAATTGAAATGTTCCTATAATTCATCATTTAGGCCTACCATTAGAAGTGTAAAAAACACCCTACATTTAGGGTTTTGGTGGAAAGGAAACCAATTGATGCTACAAAATGCTAAATTTGTCAAAATTAATGCTAAATATTCTAAATTTAAATGCTAAAAAAAGTATCTCTAATCATGACTCATGAGAAATTAACTAAAGCCGCCTGCGCAACGATCGCACATCAGGGCCTAGTTTGTTATCAAGTGGAGTGACACATGACTTTCTGCTCGCCCTGCACAACGACAACAAAATGCAAAGAAACATGTGTTTCCACTCATTGCCCAACTTTATTGTGCCTGTCAACGACAACGTAATAAAGTGAACAGTGGCAACTTTATTCCCATTGTTATGGTTGTTTGAACATGTGATATGTGGGTGTTCTTGCCAGGTATTGAGCAACTCGACTTGACCGTTTGGCAGGCATTTGCAATATGCATGTTATCAAATGCACACCAACTCACAGCAACATTGTTGGGCAACTATGTTGATCATTTGGCAGCCGCCTAACCCCTTAGCATACCATTAATACACACTTGTTTTGCCATGAAATACTATTTAAAATCAAAATTATGTGGAAAAAAATAAATTCCAAATTTTCTTCCCCTTTTCGGATTTTTTCTTACGTAAACTTAAACCAGATGACAGTATAGTGACCTAAGAAATGTTTTCAATTTACCAAAACCATAAACCATATTTATGTAAATTATCAAGCCTTGGTTGAGTGATGTATGTGTGTGTGGCTGAAACTTTTCTGTTCCCTATTGACTACTTGGTTAAATTAAAACCAAACTGTGGTTCAGGACAAATTACACTAGAATGGGAGTGACCCAATTAAAAATACAGCTTAGTTATTAAAACTTAAATAATTTATTCAATGAGAATGTTTTATATTAAAGTATCGGAAACGTAATACTCACATGATGTTAACAGGTGAATACTGGCCATCCAGCAGTCATAATTTCAAATATTGATCGCTGGTTGGCAATTATACGCAATTGATGGCGTTTGGGTCGGCAAAGTTATAGTTTAAATTTAAGAAATTATGGAGAAAGAATGAAAAGCTTGGCTCAACTTATTATCTCACAGCATTCACAGCCGAAGACTTTCAAAGGAGAGCTTAGCTGCCTTTTTTTTTTTCAAATTTTTGTATTTGTGGGGGATATTACATCTTTTTGCTGTTTGTTTCCTATCAAGGCATGAATGATGGACTTTGAATGATTAAATTTGTTAAGTTGAGAGTTGTTTTTTTTTACTTTTTGGGCCCACGGTCCCCCCAAATTTGTCCCCTTGTGTTTTGGGTGCTAGATATTTATAATGGTTAAGAGCATGTTTAATTTCAAGTTTGTACATATTACTACGCCTGAGTAATCACGCGTTTTGATTTTGATTTTCCCCGGTCCCTATTGCCCGGTTTTGGTTTTGAAAGGTAAAGTGATTGCGCATGACTGAGGGACATCTAAGTGTGGTCCAAGTTTCAAAGTTCTACGATGTACATTGTTCTCTGTATAGCGTCTTATTCATAAGAGTACGGAATTACTTAGCTTTTGATAATTTTGATTTTCTTCGGTAACCGTTAACCAATTTTGCTTTCTATATTCAAAAATGATAAAGAATGAGAGATATCCAAATGTATTCCACGTTTGAAACTTCTCAGTTGTAGCGTTTTCTTTCAATGATTAATTTTTTAAAGTTCAGAGTTGTTGTTTTTTTTACATTTTTGGGCCCACGGTCTCCCCAAATTTAGTTCCTTGTGTTTTGGACGCTAGGTATTTATAATTGCTAAGAACATGTTTAATTTCAAGTTTGTACAAACTACCATGCCTTAGTAATTACGTGTTTTGGTTATCATCCAAATTTTGATTTGGATGATGGCTGCCGCACTTGGCTGCCGCACCTGGTTGCCGCACCCGGGTTGCCGCACCGGGTTGCCGCTCCTGGTAACCGCACCTGATTGCCGCACCTGTTGCCGCACCTGGTTGCCGCACCGGGTTGCCGCTCCTGGTAACCGCACCTGATTGCCGCACCGGGTTACCGCACATTGCTGCCGCACCTGATAATACCGTTTGATAGAGGTGTATGGTGGACTGTCTGGCTGCTGCAACTGATAATACTTTTTCATAGAAGTGTACAGTTGACCGGCTCTGACGTATTCTGAGTCACTTGCCAACTCATGTTGGGACTCTTATTACATATTTTAAGTGACCACTGACTGACATTCGGCCGTGTAGCCATCTGCTGGTATTTTCTTAGGGTAGTTTTTTATTATAGTGTTCAAGGCTGCCTAGAGAGGGCATCAGCTGCCGGATGAGGGTTGAAGATTAATTGTAAGATTTCAACTTATTTTACTGTTACTGTTACTTGATGCTGGATTTTATTTTCTGATATCAAGTAGTTAACATTTATGCTAAAAATTTATCCCACATTGACATTTTAGCACCCACAGAATTTATTTCTTCCCCCCTTCCTCCCACCCCCACCACCCCCCCACCCCCCACCCCATAATGTTTCATTAAATTTTTGAAAATCTTCAAAAATAGGCCCAAGTTTAGTATTTTATTTCCCTAAATGGAAATTTTTGGCAGATTTCATATGATATTGACATACATCTCCATACCCCCCCCCCCCTCCCCAAGTAAAGCACGTTGGGACTAACCCTCCCATATTCTTATCATTCCAAAAAGGTAAACAAATGAAAATGATTTTTTTCCCCCATCTGTTAATCCTTTCCAGCCTTGACATCACCAACCCCTTACAGACTACTACCCCTCTGCCCATCCCCCGCCCCTTTTTCCCAACTACCCCCTCCCCCCCCCAAAAAAAATAAAATATTACCTTTAGGTCATTTGTTTGGATTTTATTTGATAGTGACATTTAGCCACCTAAAAACACCTTCCAAAGTAATTCTTCCCCCCACCCCCACCCCCTGTCTACTTACTTACTAATGGGGGGGGGCCCTCCCCATTTTTTGGATGAAATTCTAAAAAAATATACATAGGTATATTTTGGGGTCTTTAGCCAAGCCTTTTAGGTAATTTGATTGGTTCTCATCCAATCTTGACATTTTGCTCCCCCCTCTCCCCCCACCCTTATTCACTATTCCACAGGATAATTTCTCCCCAAAAATTTTATAAAAAAAAAATCCCCACAATTTTTAATATTCTAAAAAACAATATATTGAAAATCTGATTTTCCTCAAAAGTCATTGATTCACATGCCATCCACTATTGACATAGCAACACCCCCTTACGCCCGTCTGGCAGACATGGTAGTATGGCGAGGCACGGTTGGCGCACCCGTCTGGCAGACGTGGTAGTAGGGTATGGCAAGTGATTAAGTAATTAGGCTATGTTGACATTATTTTATTAACACCTGATATAATGTAGTGAAGAATAAAATGTGTATTGACTATTGATTAAGGTTTACATTGCCAGGTTCATTTTTAAACAAAGATAAATTAATTAAAATTATCCAATAATTCGACATCAAAGAGTCCCATGGCCTTGTAACACCAATAAGTTCAAAAGAAGAAAATAACTAAGGCAATGCTCTGTACTGACAGGCATTACCTCACGATGGCGGTTATTGCATACTTCATATAGGCAATAACACACTCACACCTACACTCAGTCTCTCACTCACACTCGTCCTCACGCTTAGGCCTACACATTAACACACATATAGGGCCTACATTTTAGTGAATATTAATTAGTTAAAGCTTAAAGGATCGTTTACAATCACTTAACAACACGTTAAAACATTACGTAAGAAAGTTGAAACCCTAGGAAACAGGTGTTGTTTACAATAACAAGAAACGCAACGCACCTAACGTATGAAGAAGTTGACCCAATCTCAACTTTACCATACAATGCGTTAATTTTATTTTTATTTTAGCCAATGAGAGTCCGTTTCCGAATGTTTTCCATTGTTGTGTTGTTATGTGATTGTTTCTAAACAACACATCATCAACACACATAACCTACAATTGTGAACCATGGATGATGGTAATAAATGGTTTATTGTCATCGTATCTACATTTTGCGAGAAGCATTTTCAGATGTACAGACAAAATACAGAAAATATAGAGAACAGTAAAACTTATAGTTATAAATTATTATATAAATAAATAGACAAGAAATATGTTCATGACTTACACTTTCATAATCTTGAGTCTAAACTAAACTTAATTATACTAGGTTTTCAACTAAATACTCGTTTATGGAGTAACAAGCTTTTGAGATAAGGAACTTTTTTACAGGGTATTTAAAACGGTCTAATGAGCCTATGTTTTTTAGTTCAGTCGGTAGTTTATTAAGCAATTTTATGTGTGTGTAATCAGAGTTTGTTTGGGTTGAAGATTTTGAAAAAAAGTTGGATGAGCGTAGCGAGCGTAACGAGCAAGTTGACAGATTCCGTTTCACTACATGGAGAAAAAACCGGAATGTTTTTTTTTTTTTTTTTGAGTTTGACCATTCTCAACTTTCTTACTCGTTTTTTTTTTTTTTAAGTTCCGGCAAAACCGATACTCCGATTGCGATAAGATTTTATGGGACCTTCGAATTTTGAACTTAGAACGCACGTTTTTAGACGCAATCGAAAATTATTTGACCATGAAATCGCATTATTACAATTTTTTTCAATTTTTAAAATTTTCAGATTACAACACTACATAAGCATTATCTAATTGTAATGAAATTTTTACAGTAACTAAATTATTATTAATAATAAATAATTGTGTAAAATTTGAGCGCAATCGATAAATTCTTTGAAATCGCAATTTACTATTTTTCCTTTTTTAACTAAATTACGTTCATAATGAATAAAAATTAAAGTAAATTTTTTTTAATTTAGTCAATTTAAAAAAGTCTTCGACTTTAATATTTTTGTCACGAAAACAGAAAATACTCAATACATGTGAGCTTCAATGCAATATTTCGCGTTAAACTTGAAAAGCGAGTACTTACGTTTTCTAGTTAACATGTATGTTGTTTTTTAAACTGTGTTGTGGTGGAAATTTGTTATTTGTTGAAGTTTTTTAGTTTTTTTAACTTTTAGGATTGCCTGTAGAATGAACAATCTATAGAGTGTTAAAACATTTAATTTGATGAAGAGAGGTTTACAGTGTGATCTTCGAGACTTGTTTAGCATTGACCGGATTACCTTCTTTTGATATATAAAAACTTTCTTGGAACTGGGAGAGCAACCCCAGAATTCAATTCCATACCTTATGTGTGCCTTTGATTGAACTGGTGCAAATGTGTCCTAATATTTATGACAAGAAGAGAAATAATTTTAAAGATTCTATTAAGAAGCAAAACTCGTGGGCCGATATTGGTTGCATTCGCAAGTACTCCGGTAAGTCAATATAGGAATTTTGACACATAAACCCACTTCTAGTAGGCCTAGGCATAGCCTAGGTATTTTGTAGTATTTTATGTATATAGGCCACACACGTCTAACTCATGGATATCTCTTAACCAGAGAAAAGGTTATTCCCATATGTGACACATGTGATGTAGGCCCTACCTTTAACCGTGCATCATATTATGTTAGCAGAATGTGTCAAATATGATGGCTTGCGCACGCAATTCGATCTCTCCCTTTCATATGAAGAACTAGCGTGGTAACACGGGAACAGTTCTCCGGTTTAATACACTTAATAATATATAATAACACTTATTAATAACTTGACACCGCAACACAGGAATAGTCCTCCGGTTTATTAGCTGCAAGAATAATAACTGTAAACAAGTACACTAAGGGTAGCCACAAGACCCAAGACCTACGCTCAGGAACCTCCTTTGCGCTCGCGTCCCGGTCACACACTGTGGTCCTCGCCTTCATCCCCTCCAGTCGCACGTCGCCCACTGGCCTCATGGGGGTGGGGGTGACACAACAACAACCGGAACGATTACTGTTACTACGGAGTCGGTCCCGTGACAGAGTTGAACCCGTGAAGTTACTGAATAGGGGCCCTGCATTAACTCATCTCATCAACTTTGATTAACACAGGCGGCGCAATATGACCTAACCGGTTGAAGCGCCCTAGTTTCTCTCGTCGTCGTCGTATTTTATGTAGGGATGACGAAACTTAACTTCTATACGACCCGGTCACCCTTCCACATTACCCGCGGGTCACGCGCAGTGGAATCAATAGGATGCTTAATTTTTAACGTGTTATGTGATTGTAAACACCACAATAATATTACCGTACGTTACGTTATGTTTTTTAAGTGTATTAAACTACTAACCGAGGTCTATATTTTAAACACTTACTTGTGTGAATTTTCGGAGACATCCGTCTCCATCGACAGACACTGACACACTGGCAATCTCACTGTGTTTCCGGAGGCTTCCACCCGTGTTGTTGTGCCCTAGTGACTTCTTCCCTGACTAGATTGCGCCATATGGGGCTGTATTCTTTTGTGGCCTGGCTAATTACATTTTCAATGCATGACATGACTGCAGCTTCTTTTCTCTTCCTAATGTCGTCATTCTCTTCTTTTAAGATTATTTTAACCCCCTCCCAGTTGATGTTTTCCTTGCACACGTTGAAATGATCTTTTAACTTTGACGGCATCCTGGTCTTCCCTTCTATTGTGTTTTTATGTTCACCTATGCGGATGTTTACTGGTCTTGATGTTTCTCCAATGTACTCTTGTTCACAGTCACACGGTATGGTGTATACATTTCTTGACTCTTCTTTTGGATCGCTGGGTTTTGTTTTCAAAATTATGCTACGTAACGTGTGTGATGATTTGAATACAGTTCTGACATTGTGTTGTTAAGTGATTGTAAACAAGCCTTTAGTATAACAATAGGCCTGCTTTAGTTCCAACATTTATTTTATAATGTGGTTGACAGCCACATTTGTTTTCGGGGCTATGTGCTTTTCTGGCAATCGTCACATTTGTATTGTGTTCATTGAATTGTGAATAAATAATAATATTCCTGGGAAAATGAAAAGGTTTGATACCCAACAAATGTTTCAGGTGAAGCAATACCTGCGTAGTTCTGCGGACCAAGAGGAGCCCCTCTCTCACGAGTTGCGCCCTGCCCCCGTGCTGCGCATGACCATGGACTACCTGATCTGGGCTCTCATGGATCTGTGCAACCGCAAGGACGAACACATGGGTGACTGGTACTACTACATCTGGGACCGCACGCGGAGCATCCGTAAAGACATCACCCAGCAGGATCTTTGCGACGAGACCTCGGTCACGCTAGTCGAGCAGTGCGTCCGGTTCCACATATTCTGCTCGGAACGGATGATCGCAGAGGATCTGACCATCTACGATGATAAGATCAATACGGAGAACTTGACTAAGTGTTTGCAAACGTTGAAGTACATGTATCACGACTTGTCATTGAAGGGAGTGTCGTGTCCTAACGAGGCGGAATTCAGGGCGTATTTTGTGCTTCTTAACTTGAGCGAGGGCGACTGTATGTGGGAGGTGCAGCAATTGAGCGTGGAAGTACGACAAGCCGAGCCCGTGCGCTTTGCGCTTCAAGTGAGTGCGGCGTTGAGTAGCAACAACTTTGTTCGCTTCTTTAAACTTGTTCGCTCTTCTACGTATTTGAACGCTTGCATCCTACACAGATACTTTGCGCAGGTTCGTTCGCAAGCTCTGTCTACCATTCTGAAGGCGTACTGTTCTAGAGTAGATACCGTGTTTACACTAGATGAAGTAGTTCGTCTGACTGGCTTCGAAAACATCCAGGAAGCTGCTTTGCTTTGCTCTCATCACGGACTTCAACTGACACAAGACGGCACAGGAGTTGTTTTCTCGCGGCATTCATACTTCCAACCCGATTCGGTGCTCACTACCGCTAGAAACCAGTCACTATTCAAGGACAAATACCCCGGCTCAGTTGCGATTGTTGTAAGCGGATGTACGTCGGCGCAGTCCGACTTTCTCTCCCACATTCCTCACGACAGCTTTGACGATGATGGTTTCTTGAAAGCAGAAGCTTGGAAAGGCATAGATCAGGACTCTAAAGCTACAGTGAAAGAAACTCCTGAATCAGCGTCCATTCCGGTAGTCACGGATGAAGTTACTATGGTATCGATGCACTATAGAGAACCAATAGATGTAGAGGCTCAAATGAGGAGAGACCTACTAGAACGTGCACTTCAAAAACAAGCAGAGCAGGCCGCTAATGACATTATCACACAAGTGGTAGATGATGAGGTTTGTTCCATTGTCGAAGTGTCCGTGAAGGATGCACATATTGACGAAGCCACTAACGGGATGTTTAACGAAGTGTTTGATGATGTTGTCACCGACTTGTTACAAGGCTTGTGTACTGAAGTGATAACAGCGGAACTCTTCTTGGCGCGTGAGAGAATGCGAGCGAAGCAGCTCGCTCTGGAGGCGGACATGCGTAACAAACTAATCGAGAACAAAGCTTTACTGGTGTTCACCTCGGCTTTAGACTCCGCAATAAAGGAGATCTGCGAAGGTGTGATGGAAGAGGAACTAGCTCGCGACGCTGCAAGTATACGATGGACCGACGAGATATTCCAAGAGGTTGTGCAGGAGCAATGTAAGGAAGCGCTCGAAGTAGCCATCGCAGAAGCGCGAACGCTGAGACTGGATGCAATACGCGCGCGGATGAGAGCACGACAACTCGAGTACTTCTTTCAAAAATGGCGTTTCTTTGTAAACAAGAGCAAGAGGTTACATGAGTCTATGTGTGATTTCCCTGCGTGGATGTCGAACATGTCTCTTGACGAACAAGTCTCTGAATTGGAACAACCAGATCCTTGCTTCCTTCAACATTTGACGGACAGACGCCGTTCTAAAGAAAAGTCAAAACCATACCTTGTGGATGGTGACCTACCTTCACTGCCAACAATTAATGTGGGATCTGCCATCGCCCATAGCTTGGTACAGCGCACAAAGGAACTGTCTTGCTATAATGCCAACTTATTTTGGAAGAGTGTAATATCCTTGCCTGACGAGAAAGAGGCCCCTACTGTGTCCGATTCTTGCGGTCGTTGGACTCGATCCATCTTTGTTCTCGACGGTACCTCGACTTTACTGAGTCAAACCAAGACAAATACACGTGAGACGGTGACTACTTGCTTGCGTTGCGTCAAGGGTCCCGTCACAGACGTAGACGCCTGCGGTGGAATGAACGGTGTCTTTCTCTGGTTGTCCCACAAAGAAGCTTTGATGAGAACCGTTTGCCAGCGTCTCCTGGCGGTGTTGTCAGCGAAACCTCCGAGGCCGGCCATTCCGGTTGCTTTTGTGTGGACTGGACCAGTAGCCGCCGATTGTGAATCGGCCTTTATCAGAGAACTTGCTCTAGAAAAGCTCAAGGAATCGAACTTTCTTTCACAATACAAGTTCTTCCGTAGAAACGGTAACACGCATAGTGACCTAGCTAATCAGATGGAAAGTGCATGTCGGTGGCTCGCGCAGTGTACACCATGCTATCCACCGTTAGTAGTGACATCTATGCGACAACTCGTGAACCAGTGTCTAACAGATGAACTATGGGAGCACATCTACGATAACAACAGCAATCGGAGTCCAAACAGCATGGTTGATTTGTACAACACAGCATTGTCAAAGCTTGAAGAGCATCTAAATGATGCCAATTTGAAGCAGTTTACTTTGGGAGCTGCTGAATTTTGCACCTTTTTAAACGACGATTACGTTTACAGAGAACGGTTTCGATATCAGGTATCTCCTGAATATTGTGGCGGTAAGCAGTATTTTGCAACTATTGCCAAGTTCTTGTTGGATGCGCGACTAGACTCGATCCAGCCGTGGCCTCCGCAGTCGTCTCAAGACTTGAAGAAAACTCTCGGTGATTATTGTACTTTGCAGGGCGTACCGCACGTCATGGGCGATATATACCTAATATTAGAACATCATCTCTCTGGTAAACGTGCCAGCTTCCCCCCGTCTACCACAAACAATTGGAAATTGTTTCTCAAGACTCTACCTTGGTCTCGCGTACTCCAAACCGTTGCAGAAGCAAAGCTCGAAGCGTTGGAATGTGGTTTCGTTTCCCGGAATCTGTCGAGTCAGAACGGTCTACTGGTCGTTGTTCACCGCAAGAGTTTCCGACAGTTTCGATGTTTTCCTTGGTGGATTACGAAGTTAAACTCCCCTCACTCTGCAGCCAACGTTTTCGAAAGCGACGAGAAAAGAGAAACGGTCACCCATAAACGACCGTTGGTGAACGAAACTGAATCCCCTAATAAACAACAAAGACTTTCTTTATCAGATACATTAACAAAAATAAAGATGGTTGTTTCCAAGTTAGATTCAACTATGAAATGTGTTAAAATCACCAGGGAGGCAATCGAAGCTAAATACGAGTCACCTTGAAGTATCAGCATCCTAAGACAGATCTGTATTGGTTTCATGACTATGACTAGGCCTATGTCACTAGCCTTATGCTGTTACTATCTAGCTCATGTTTTCTTTGCTGAATAGTCTCCCATGTTAAAAGAATAGGTCTATGCTAACCTTCCTAGGAGGCCTACTTAACATCTGCTTTACTACCGGTAGCTTTAAACATCTAGGCTACGTACGATAACTATTAGCCATCATATGTGTATTCAAAATTCTTCCTTTGTGGCTTGTGTAAGATTTCAAGTTATCTACTACCGGTAGGTCATTTAACTTAGCGGCGAACCTCAGAAGCTACCTTATCTAACAGAACCATGATGGATGGATGCCACACATTCTGGTTCTGGGTAATTATTAGAACAGCTGCACATACGGGCTTAGACACGACTGGATTATTGAAAATGTAGTTTTGTTGTTAACGCTCGAATGTATCTCCTAGCTAGAGTGTCAGATACAGATACTGTTCTAGAATAGCCTCCCTACAGTACGATCTAGTTCCCCATGTGCCAAGTAAACATTTTGGTGGCACTTTCAGCATAGTAGAATGATGCTTAGAACAGAGTTGGTTAAGGAACTTCTTTATCAACTCAGTCAAGACCAATTAGAATCTTCCATTTTGACCTGTGAGAGTGCTACTTGCGACAGTGGAGCAGAATTTCATGGTAAACTGCTTTTCCCGGCAGAAGATCGTATTATAGCGAACTATCCTAGTACTGGCACGGCATTTGCTAGTATATGACGTTAGTTGTGGTCTAGTTATCTAATATTTAGATTAAGGTGGCAATGATGAACCGATTTTAGTTTGTGTAACATGTTTGTTATAATGTTGGCATCAATGTTAAATGTTTGTACAGCATCGATCAGAAGTAAATCAAGGGCTGGGTATTGACCTCTTGATGTACACTTGATTGATTGTACATGCACAATATGGACGGGTATACCCACCGTAACACTAGATTTAAGTCGTGCTATTTGGAATTGTTTCCTAGCCAGCAAGGTAATTTGATTTTTATACAGTTAACATTTGTAGCAAGTAATATGTTTTACCTTTTATAACCATTCTTTATTGACTCGATTAACATGACTGTAGTGCATGGAAAAAATGGATAATTTATCTTAGACCTAAACCTCCGTATTTCAATTTTAAAACCATTAGCCTAGGGTCTAAGTAAACAACATAATTCTCAAATGCTGTAGAACAAAATTAATACATTACATAGCCTAATGGGCAGTCTTGGGGCAGGTTTTTCCCTAAATAAGGAACTTCAAAACGTTAAGTTATCTACCTAGTACTTTGTCATTGAAAGTAACTTCTCTTATTCAAAATGAACTTTGTTCCTTTTCTTCTTTAAAAGTTACGCATCTACTTAAAAATTAATTTTAAATTGAAACAAAAAATCAAATCTAAATGGGTACCTACCGTAGCTGTCCCTGATAAAGGAAGTTCTAGCAAACTAGACAAATTATTTTAGTTTGATATTTTAGAAAACTGGTAGAGATGCCATTGAGTTCATTGTATTCTTGACTCCTGAATTGGGCATGATTGCAAAAGCAAACTTCAATGACGTTCAGGGTTCCTTCCCACAAAACAAAATACTAGTAACTTTTTACAATATAAGTTCCCAATGTTGGAAAAGAAATGTGTTCCCATAAAAATTCCTTACAAACAAACTTGTTCCTTCCCAAGACTGACAGATTGCTAATGGTATAGATGGTGTACAGTCGTATGCAGTACTACTAGAATTGAGTACTCAATGCTAGTAGGCCTATGACTGAGTAAGTACAGTACTGGTACATAAATATTTTCTCTTTTTTATGGCTAATGTCTGTCATATAAGTACACCTGTGCAAATGCCTGTTTCCAATGCAAGCTAATTAGGTGCTTACTCAATTGTTCTGTGTACAAGCATTTCCTTATACTAATAATTTTCTTGCTTGCTTCTTCCCCCCCCCCCCCCCCCAAATCTAATTCACTTAGATTGCCTATTCTTCTCTCTTCTATCCTTCCATACAATCTTAGCCTTTATCTCGCTGTCATGACTCGTAATTTACCAGTACCTTTTTTCAACATCTTCTCTTCTCAACTTCTAATTTTGTCTTGCTTTGACACTCAGGCCATATTTCTATTCTAGTATACATTATTTAATGCTTAGCCATAGAAAAGTATAAATATTTTATTTTTAAAAATCTGTCGCATGAATTGCTTTTAATTTAATCACCTATGTTGAGAATTAAGTGGAGTTTTATAACCTACTTAGTGCCTAACTTTATTTTGTGCGTTCCCAGTCATAATGTGCCTAAATTTGTAATAAACAAAATTGTTTTAATTTCATTGTTTTATCTTTAATTAAATGCCCATTAATCCAGTATTGTAATTTCTGTAGGCCTTAGTTACCCACCAACAAAAGATGCATTATATTCTTTAACGTTAAAGAATAAAATATGCGCATAGACATCATTAGTGTGACCTCGTCCATCATGGCTGCACATGGCAACGGTCAGTTTTTACTCCAAACACGATGTTGTTCTCATAAGAAACCAATGTGTAGTATTTTTGGCGTAGCCTCTCAAAAGTATGTTTAAACTTACTTCTAGTATTTTTACAATCAAATTATAGGTGGTAAATACAATATTATACAGACTGATCATTTTTGTGTTATTATGTTCAAGAAATGAGTATGAATTATTGCCGTATTTGGTTACTGCAGGTGCCAAAGTTTGTTTGGAGTCAATTTTGCTCGTTGCTAAAGGCAACCAGTTGTGTGACGTCACCACTAGAAAGAGTCTATATGCATGTTGTCTAGCTAGCTGCTAGAGCCAAGCAATCAAGTGGAAAAGTTGGTGTTTGTGAGGTCCACAGCACTTCCAAATGTCAAAGTATTACTTATTATTATTGTGTGGCTCGTTGGTCTTGTGGTTAGCGTATCTGCTTGCAATGCAGAAGGTCCAGGGTTCGATTCCTGCTAAAGTCAGAAGTTTTTTAACTTCTGATTTGGATTTCAGTCCATCAGTTCTTGTCTTAGGAGTTTGTAAACGGTGACTTTGGAGCCGTCCTAGCAACAAAGCACATAATAAATTCAGAGTTGTTCTGAATCGGCCTTGTTGATTCTGGCGTTGATCCGCAGGTGTTCGCTCTGGCCATACCACTGATTGTTATATTTCCTATTAACAATATCGATCTTTGGTTGGTTATCGCTCACTTGTCGACAGTGGCGGCTTTTACGGTGTGCAAGGTGTGACAATTGCACACCTGATCAATCAGGAACTTTAAAAAAAAATCCTTACAAACCCAAAATTAGGCAGTAAGCGGGAAATAGACGCATTTGGCTGGCGAGCCTGTGTGGTCTTACAGTTCGAGACTCGCACCCCCATATTTCACCGTTTTTAGAATACAACTTCACCTTAGAACTCGTTTTAGGCCATTAAAATTAACAGACCCCCCAAAAAAGTTGCGCCTTCGGCGAATTTGCCTCCACCGGCTGGGGCTTCGCCTCAGACCCCAGCTATCCCACGCAACCTACCTTTTGGAAATTGTACACCTGATATTGGAGTCAAAAGCCGCCACTGCTTGTCGATTGCGTGGGGGCCTACAGGGTTGGCTTGGTCGCTTTGATTTAAAGTCCCCACTGAAAATCAGTTATATAACTGAGTGGGTAGACTCTAAATACAATTTATTTATTTATTTTGATAAAAAATAATTTAATAAATAGCATACAGTAAATTGTTTCTTTATCTTATGTTTAAAATCATACATGTTTTAAAATGTGAATATGATCTTAGTGCACATTGTCTTCCTTGCAGCATATACGTGTAATCTTGTCGGAAAGTTTTGCATTAAACTCTTGTGCAACCATGTATAACCGCCGTGGTAAAATGTTTTAAACGTACATGTTGAACATTATAAATTTAGTGAGCACAACTACATGTACGTAAACATGTCTTGGTGTCGATAAATCGAGGTTGGATCTTCAAAGAAAAGATGATTGAATCTATTTCTGAACTTTTTTGCTTTGATAATGATGCAGGAAGACGGGAAAATCGAGTAACAAGATGATGCCACTGGCACATGGAATTTATTTGTGATACCAGGATCCCAAAATATAAAAAACATTCTTCTGGTAGAGGGGTAAACATTTTAGGACTACTGTACTGACACATGTAGTGCTAAATTAGATATTTTTATTTTATACTATAGGCTACTAGCAACTACGTCACATTTCCAGGAGCATGCCGGGTATTCTCCGCTTTGAGACCAACTGATGGACAAGCAACCCTCATTTCGCAAGTTGACGCCTGATGAACGGCGCAACACTTATCACGCTCCAACTTTTATCCTATTCATTATTAAGAAAAAACTTAAGAGGAATAATATTTAACAAATATATCATTCCTTCTAATAGCGATTAGTTCATCATTGACAAATATTATTTAAAAAAACATGCTTCAAATGTGTTAAAATACTCCTAACACACATTGGTTTATTTGGATTAAGGACGCGTCAACTGTTAGGTCATAATGCACCACTCTAGCCTAGGGGATATGGGGAGGAAGGGCCCATGCTGGTCAGAACCAGCCACGGTAAGGGAAGGAAGGGGGTTTCTTACGTCGTGGTCGTCATCGTCTTTGTCATCGTTCGTTGTGTCATTGTCATCGTCGTCGGGGAGGTCGTCAAGGGAAGGGGGCAAGGTCCCCGACGACGATTGCCAGAGCTCGCCTCTAGTTTTGGGGAGTAATATCTCCTCTCTTATACTAGCTCATGTTTGCGAGGTGGACTTTTTCTCTTGAATCGCCTTTTACGATTAGCAGAGCCATGCTCTGGGCCAAATTCTACCTGGGGCCCAGACGGGGGTAACACACATTGAGAACCGAAACATTTCCCACATTAGTTGAAGGCCTCCCCCAGACCCCCACCCCCTCCAATGTACAAAAGCTTGTATAAATTACCGAGGAAAGACAGTATACTCATAAATTATTGTTTTTGGATGACACCACTGCTTAGCATGGTAAAGCTTTATTTTTATTTTTAAGTAAGGAGTGGGGGGGGGGAGTTGCTACATTATGAATTATAAAAAAATCTACAAGATTGAAAAGAAATATTTATGCTCACAAATGGAACTCAAAATCACTCCAAAACGTAAAATTAGGTGCTTTGTTCATTTCCCCCCCCCCATTCCCCCCACCACCACCAACTCGTTATTATAACGTCTGAATCTGAGTGTAATAGCTGAGAATATTTACAGAGGCAATGATAACGCTGATAAAACTCACGGTAAAAATAATTAATAACTAATTTTGTAGATCGATTTATATCAATGTGTTGCTTGTCGATGGGGTCGGCGCCGATAGGAGTCCCCAACTGGAAATCAGTTGTGTGACTGAGTGGGTTGGGTAAACTCTAAATGCAAATTTATGTTATGTATTTATTAATTTGTGACACCTAGAAAATTAATAGACTGGCATCTATTAAGGTTCTAGGTATCACTAATACTGTTGCGCGTAGTTTGCCAGAACTACTCACAGCATACTGCTCCGATCTGACTATTTGCTGTACACCCATTTGAATTGGCTCCTATTTCGCGGGAAAGTGTTGGTTGGCGCACCTGTCTCGCGACGCGGATGGTAGGCGGTGAGCCGCGCACGGAGAGACCTTGGTACGGCGGTGGAATTTTTGGAGGCGTTACCTGAGCGCACTCTATGTATATCTATACTATTGTTATTCGTTTGAGAAAGTTAATAATCTGGTTGTGTTTACGTGTAGGCCAAGGCTTATCATCCACCATTTTATACAAATATAACCGAGTCGGACTCGGTTGTCACGGATTATATCGCAACGATATCGATCTCTACTGGGTCGATCACTTACAACCAGAGTCGATAAAGAAGTTTCCCCCCTTGGGGAGGTCCTCCAACTCCCTATACCGCCCTGGGTTAAATAAAAAGTCGGTTTCTGGCGTTTGGGAATCTAACGTTCCGCGCGACTCTGTGTGACGATTGATGGAACTACTTCATAAAAGTACGTCACTTTTCTACTAGTAGTTAACAGTCGAGACGACAATGCGGAAACGTCAAAATATTAAATACGATCGAATGTTGGCGAATGTTTTGGCATAAGCAAACTCTCTTTATTAATGAGGATATTTCTGATGGAGTAGACCTAAGCTTAGGAGCTAGGCCGACATATGTATTTTTCAAAATTTCGATTGAGTGCCTAGGGCGTACTTACGTCTGAAAACTTATTGTGGCCTTGGCCTAGGCTACCTTACGTCCGTTAGGCTTGAAAAGGCATATCTCAAATTATTTCGCACGAAAATGTCAGAGACGCCTGCGCAACCTTTTGTACAAAAAAAAATCAAAAGAAAATCTTTTTTAAAGACTAGGGCCCAGGGCTAATATGATTAAAATTTAAAATTAAATTTTTGACGTTTCGTCTGTTGTTTGTTGATTTCAGCTCACTGCACATCGATAATCTACTGACCGTTTTAGCTGCAGTGCTTTTTTTTATTTTTCACATTGGGGAGGCCGCTCTCAGCGCGCAGGCGTTAGATTCCTTTTTTGACGGGGGAGATAGGGACCTCCCCAAGGGGAAAAACTTTTTTAAAATCGCTCTGCTTACAACCGGTCGATTACCGTTGGAAAGGGCCGGATAGGTCGGTTAAAATCATTTTTGCATTAGGTCGGTAACCAGTTCCTGTAGGTCGGTACAGTTGCTGGAGGTCGGTATACAGTCGCCTGTGGGTCGGGAAATCAGTTGCCAGTAGTTGTGGGTCGGAAAACAGTTGCTGGAGGTCGGGTAATACAGTCGCCTGTAGGTCGGAAATACTTTGCCTGTATCGTAATACAGCAACCTGTAGTTAAAAAGGTCGGTAACATTTTTCTGGAGGCCCCCGGTAATCAGTCGCCTGTGGTCGGTAATACATTTGCCAGTAGTTGGGGCGGAAACAGTTGCTGGAGGGTCGGTAATCAGCGCCTGTAGGTCGGTAATACAGTCCCCCTGTATCGGTAATACAGTTGCCTGTAGGTCGGAAAACAATACCTGGTTGTGGTCGGTAACATTTTTCTGAGGTCGGTAATCAGTCGCCTGTAGGTCGGAAAATACGTTGCCGTTTGTTGGGTCGGTAATACAGTCGCCTGTAAGTCGGTAATACGTAACCGGGTATTTGTAGGTCGGTAACTTGCTGGATGTCGGGTAATCATCCCCTGTAGGTGGGGTAATAAGTTGCGTAGTTGTGGGGTCGGTAATACAGTTACCTGAAATTGTAGTCGGTAACGTCCCTGTAGGTCGGTAATAAGTCGCCTGTAGGTCGGTATACAGTTGCCTGTGGGTCGGTAATACATTTTCCTGTAGTTGTGGGTCGGTAACATTTTCGGGAGGTGGGTAATACATCGCCTGTGGTCGGATAACAAAAAACTGTAGATGGGGTATTACATCCCCTGTGGGTGGGAAATACAGTTACCTGATTGTAGGTGGGTAACGTTTGGGAAAAGTCGGTTTTTACAGTCCCTGTAGGTTGGGTAATACAGTTCCCCCCTGTAGTTTTGGTCGGTAACATTGCGGGGGGTTTTTTTTGGGGGGGGGGGGGGTTTTCCGTTTTTCCTTGATTTGGGCCCCCTTTCCACCCCCCCCCCTCCCCCCGGGCTCTCAAGTTTAGTTTGTTTACTTTGATTTGGTCCTTTAAAGTGTAATTTTCCTCTAAATTCGATTGGGGGCTTATTAAAAAGTTTGTGAAACAAGTTTTTTTCTAGATTCAAACACCCGTAAACTGCAGTTGCCACAGAGGATTAATGACGTGAGCCTATGTTCTAGGTTTGGACGCGGCGCTTCAAAAAAAAAAAAATTTTTAAATTAAAAAAAACAAGAGTTGTCATTATCTCGTGATTTTTTAAAATGCTTAAAAAATCGGTGGGTCTCCTGTAGGCCTATGCCAAAGTACAACATTTCCCTTGGGGTTTGGGGTAGGCCCTAGGCCCTACTAAAAGCGAGGCTAGGCCTAAAACTTGGGCCCATAGGATCATGCAATGTCAAAAAAATTGCTTTGGGGTTTTGGTAGGGAGGCCTAGGGCCCCATCCAAGAAGATGTAGGGGCCCAGGCCCCCCCTATTTTTAAAAAGGGGGAAACATCATTTAGGGACTTGAAATGATCTCAGAAGATTTATCCTTTTTCATTAGGGACTAGGCCCTACTATGCCACACTTATTTTAGGGCAAGACCAGCTGGTTGTAATTGGTTAGTATGGCCTAGGCTAGGCCACGACTCAGTGAGGGGCCTACATATTACTGATAAAGGCCAAATAAATATAATATAGGCTAGCTGCCAAGCTGAGCCTAGCTAGGACCTAAACCCTACATTAATTAGACCTACCGTAACCTAGTAGCTAACCCCTATCCCAAAGCAAGTAGGCCTAGCCCTATCATTCACAACCAACGTAGGCCTACTTAAATAAGCCAGGAACTATCATTTAAGACTAATTGTTAGGCATAGGGAACCTAAGTGGGCGTTGTCCGGTTCTCTCCGGTCAGCGTGGTATAGGCGATTAACCCGTGCCAAATGTTTCGTAAGCGATAGCGCGAGAACCCGACCACGGACCGGAATTATATTCATACTGTAAGAAACTATTATCTTTCCTCTTTGCGTGGACATACATAACTCTGCTCTATCACAAATATTAATGACATTTGTTTTGAGTTGAAGTGAACTCTACATTTACACTGTTGCCAAACCTTCCAAACTGCTCATGAAAAAGCTCGTAAAAACATTTTGTCCGTGGCATCAGCATAACATTTGGTATCTGACTTGCTTTGTGGCTACTGTGAGGTCACTGGGTTGTACTAGATTATACATTACTAATAAAATATCCTTTTAATGTGCCAACAAAATCTTGAATGCGAAGTACATTTAGCAACCATGGACAGGCGCGTGGTATGCGAGGATGCCACAGCTGCACACAACGTGGCTGCGTCTCGCTTAGGTTGCCGCTCAGTCAGAGTACATTTGCGACAGCGCGCAAACATGGGTCCATTTAACTCATAATAGTTTGAATTTAGGAAGCCTCATCGAGCAAAGTAGAATGCCATCATCTTCTTCACAAAATTGTGCATTTTGTGATGTTCTTGGTTTAGATTTCTTTTGCGCGAGTCAAAAGATACGGCGAGTTACATTTTCGTACCATGCTAATTCTTATGGGCGCTGAGACCAGAGAGAACCAATTTCCTTCCCGCCTTCAAAACTTAGGTTCCCTATTGACTCTACCTATCAGGGATGGGGTATTGTATTTGTATGTGGGACTGAGTATACGCGTTTCCAAGCAAAGGGGTTGCTACCTGGTGGCGAAAAATGCAACTGTCGATCATAGGCGGAGGAGCGCGCTATGTGCTTACTGAAGAATACATGTCATTCCGTGTTTGTCACTTATAAATATGTACAATCACAGGTACATTGTCGTTGCTTCCCAAAATGTTGTTAATTAATGATTATCAAAAGCATGGGGGTGCACCAAAATAATAAAATCGCTCTCCAATATGCGGGATTCGAGACCATGTTTCCCAAAGAATAATATTACTATATTCAGACCTGCGCCCAATGCACCCATGAGACACCAAGGATGGCATTTGTATCCATATTACAATTCTCTAATTATAATATCATAATAAATCATTGGTATTTATACCAAATATAAGCTAACAGGGTACGATATAAATACTAAATCAAATTCAAACAGTCAAGAATGTTCACAACTCATAGTAAACACACACATACAGTATCGCTCGCTTCTTATGGCACTTTTAATTGAGATATACTTCTTTCGTTTTGTTATGATAATTTAATATAAATAAAGTCATACTCATAATAACAATAACAAAACAATAACAAATATAATATTAATTGTATTAGCGCTTATGCACAAGTCCCAACTCCTTTTCTACCTTATATAATTAATGTAGGTCTACATATACCATTTACCGTCATTGTTCATTACCAATATTTAATACATAATATTTTACATAATATCATAATAAATACGATTTATATTATAACTATAGAATAAGTATAATGATATGACCTACAAGATTTAAAAGCTGTCTGCAGAATGACGCGTCATGCCATTATTGACATACAAAACAATAATAAAAATAGGCCATCAGCTATTCAATAGGCCTCCTTTTCATAAAATGTATATTTAAAAAACCGGAAGTCCTAAGTGTATACTAGATAAATATATATAGGCCTACTCCGATTTCGTTTACATTGTAAAAGTGCAAAACAAGTGTAGGGCTATAATTTGCTAGAATCTCTTTTGATTTTGGATATCAAGTAAATTATTGAAATTATTAGTATTGGGCAACATTTTCTTGGCAAAATATCATCGATCTTCATCATTCAACATTTTTTTATACACTTGTTTCTGTATTTAATAGTTTAACAGTGTGGTTTGTTCTTTTCGAGCTCATATCATCAAATAATCTCAATTATTTGTTGTAATTTAAAATGCCATTAAATTCCCGTTATTAACAAAGCCGATCCCCAAAACTTACGAATTTTACTAATAAAATACGCGGACGATGTGACATAATCAACAATGTTTTCGCAAATGATCAGAAATGTAACAAAAATCAAGTTGAAGCCAACTGAATATACAGAGCCTGCCGTAAGCAGCTCGCCTCTATCACTGATCGGTCCGACATGTTGCGTTTAGTGCTGCCATCTATCTTTGCTTGGAAACGCGTATAGGGTCACTCGGGGGAAGTGTGGACACTTTTTGTAATGTTCGTACTTTGCTAGTCTGTCAATGATCAAGTTTTTGGGATAGAGACCTAAAATTTTCAGTATATATCTATTGAGCTTGTTTTGTTTGAGGAAAACCAAAATTTTTATTTTAACAAATGCATGGTCTAATTTTTTTCAATTTATTTAACTTTGTATGTGCAAGTCACACTTCCCCCAGTGAAATGGGGGAAGTGTGACAGAAGCCGGGGGAAGTGTGACATGAGTCATTATAATGGCTTAAAGGCATGGTATGAGTGAAGGGGGAAGTGTGGATGATTTTTTATATAGGTGGTAGGCCTACTGCAATGCTTTACACAAAATTAAAAACATATTGTGCTCAAAAGTAATTAGGGTAGCCTAGTGTTTATTAGAAAAATGAAAGGAATTACAGTACTGTGCACTTAGAAAATGCTTTACATTCTTTGCATTTCCTTAGACCTTAATGAGCACATAGGGGCCTATGTTCCCTGTTTATATTCACTGACATTTGCACACTTTGGAATTTTGATCAGCTCTTCTTCCATCTGCTCTGGTTCATCTTCGGACAGCACAATTTTCTCTTCTTCAGATTCCGACGGAAGTGGCTTGGGTGTGAGAGTTCTTTTTTTCTTTGTAGGCCTTTGTTAATCTTTAGACTTGGTAGGCCTATTTGCAACTTTGCTTTTCAAGTAAACATCTGCCTGATCTTTCCCTTTTCTTTTAATCGTTTAAGGTAATCATCTTGGGTAATTACCTCCGCGATATCATCCTTCGCTTCGCTTTTTTAGGCCCATTTCCTGCCTGTGCAACGGTCTGGAGCAAGATTCCTTCAAATGACTTCCCAGTTGCCTGGTGATTCCTTTGGCAAGGTAGATTCTGTGTTGTTTGGAGGGTTTTTACTCCACTTATTGAGGCAGTAGGGCATTGCGCCATGGTTGGTAACGAAGTAGTCATGCTTGTCACGTTAGGTGCGACGGAAGCACTGGTATTGGAACTGATGGGACGTAACGTCAAGTTTAGTGAAGCCGCGGTATTTGGTGGTGCTAGCTAAGGTGGCTTTACCAACTGACATCAAATTCCTAGGACCTATTGACATGATCACATGCCTTCTCCATGTCCTCCAGTGACCAACGCTCGCCCGCGCCTCTCGTAGTTACCTACTCGAACATATTTTCGAGGCATTTTCACAGCTAGTCTAACCTAGGCTATATAAAAGTAAGTAACGACCATATGAACTTACTAATAAAGCTAGGTCTCAGCCTCATTGCTAGTTGAACTGTAGACATTTGATCTAAGTCTAGGCTCTTGGCCTAGCTCTGACCTTATACCTACTAGGCTTATGAACTAAGCCTGGCCTATAGTACAGGCTGTTCATCGATGAATCCCAAATAAAACGGCAAAAAATAGTAGGAAGGTTTCACTTGGCAAAAATGTTCATAAGGTCAAAGAAAAGCGATACAGAAGGGGAGCCACGAAAAATGTCCCTTAGGATTCAAAATGGCGGCCATGAATGAATAGGCCTATTATTTACCTATTTTGAGTGTAAAAAGACGGTAAATAACGTTAGGAAGGTGCTACAAGGCAAAAAATATTCTTAAGATGTTAAAAATGGTATACAATGGGGGAGCCATAAAAAATGACCCCTACGATTTAAAATGGCCGCCATGTTTGAAAAATATGTATTATTTTACTTTTTGGAATATAAACATACTGAAAATAATGATAAAAAGGTGCCACTTAGCACTAGGCTCTTCTTAAGATTATAGAAAAAGTTTACAGAGGGGGAGCCAAGAACAATATCTCTTACAATTCAAAATGGCGGCCATGAATGACAAGGTGTATCAACTATCTTCTGATTTTTAATGTAAAAAGGCAAAAAAATAATGATAGGAAGGTGTCCATTGGCAAAACTTTTCTTGGGATGTCAAAGAAGGTTTAGAGAGGGGAGCCAAGCAAAATAGCCCTTACGATCCAAAATGGCCGCCACGAATTACAATTGCGTACATTTAGTCTACAATTTTGAATGTTAACAGACGGTAAATAATGATAGGAAGGTGCCACTTGGCAAAAAACTCTCAAGATTTTGTGTATGGTTTACAGAGGGGGAGCCAAGAAAAATTTCATTAACAATTCAAAATGGTCGCCATGATTGAAAATGTGTATTGTTTCCTATTTCGAATGTGAGCAGACGGCAAATGATAAAAATGGGTCACTTGGCAAAACATTTTCAAGATGTTGTATATGGTTTACAGTGGGGAGCCAAGAAAAATATCCCTTACAATTCAAAATGGCCGCCATGATTAAAAAATGTATATTGTTTCCTATTTTCTTTGATAACATTTAATAAGATATTATAATGAAAACAAGACATCTATGTAGATTTCTATAACGTGGATATTTGAGCACCTCTTCCTTACTTCTTTGTTATATTTTTAATTGACGTGGTTCATCCTCAGGAAAACTGAAATATGAGAAAATAATGTATATATATATAAAGTGCTGAACATAGCTGTTACAAGATGAATAACCATCCCTAAATTTGAGAGATTTATATTTTTATCGTTAAACTTTTTTAAAAGTCTATAATAACTTTCTAAGACTGGGATTTCCTGGTGTTACAGCAGTTCAGTCGGCATTTGGGAACATAACAATGCACAGGGAAAGCCCGCAAAGCCGGCATCTTTGCATGAGCATCGAGTGATGCATCCTTTCTATCACGAGCACTTGACAAGCTCTCTGCAGCAGTCCCATATCTCCGGCCCAGTCTAGTCCATTTTGGATGCCAAACTCCACCATTCAAGAACCATCCCCATTCTTTAGGTGATGAAGAAATTGGCGTAAAACTATTAGCACTTCCCAAGGATGTCCTCCTTGATTAACAGCACGCTGAATGTGAAGCTGCAGTGCGTCTTGAGTGGGAGGAAGGCTGTCAACACTTTTGTTCTTCGATGTGAAAAGGATTTTCCTTGCTTCATTGACTTTTCCTACATCCGTGTGTGCGTCGTACAAAAGAACAACATAACGTTCTAAGACGTCTTGAGTGGTTTTGGAAACGTTCTGCAACGGACAGGAAATTTCATGAATAGCTGGTGTGACAACTATCGAAAGATTTCCATACTTTCCATAGCATTTTTCTTGCCCTTTTGGGAGAAGGAGGATACGGTGATCCATCACCTGACCAATGATGCGGCCATCAGCCTCTTCAAGAGAATCACATGAAATACCAGCAATGGCGGCCTCAGCATTTTGAGATGATACGATAAAGGAAACCACGTTGGTCACGACTTCTGCAAAATCAAACTGTGTACCAGCGTGATTTGCGAGAATGGAATACAACTCTTGCTTGTTTGTGGCATTGTGAAGAAAGTCGTTCCATTTTCCAAGTAATGGTGAAGTAACAAGAACAAAAACAAGTACAAACAAGAAGAAATTTCCTGTCCGTTGCAGAACGTTTCCAAAACCCACTCAAGACGTCTTAGAACATTATGTTGTTCTTTTGTACGACGCACAAACGGATGTAGGAAAAGTCGATGAAGAAAGGGAAAAATCCTTTTACATCGAAGAACAAAAGTGTTGACAGTCTTCCTCCTATTTAAGACGCACTCCAGCTTCACATTCAGTGTACTGCTTATCAAGGAGGACATCTTTGGGGAAGTGCTGATACTTTTACGCCAATTTCTTCATCACCTAAAGAATGGGATGGTTCTTGAATGGTGGAATTTGGCATCCAAAATTGACTAGACTGCCGGGAGATATGGGACTGCTGCAGAGAGCTTGTCAAGTGCTCGTGTAAGAAAGGATGCATCACACGATGCTCATGCAAAGATGCCGGCTTTCCCTGCGCATTGTTATGTTCCAACTGCCGACTGAACTGCTGCAACACCAGGGATGAATATATAAATCTCTTTTATTTGACTTTTTTCAAGTTAAAGGATAAATATATAAATCTCTTTTATTTCTGGATGGTTATTCATCTCGTTACAGCAATATTCAGCACTTTATATATTATTTTCTCATAATTCAGTATTCCTGAGGATGAAGACATATTATTATAAACAACCTCAATTCAAATGTAACAAAGAAGTAAGGAAGAAATGCTCAAATGTCCACGTCATTAGAAATCTACGTAGGCCTACATGTTTTGTTTTCACTATAATATAGTACGTTAAATTTAAAATTTAAATGTGATCATAGGAATATAGGAAACAATATACATTTTTCAATCATGGCGGCCATTTTGAATTGTAAGGGATATTTTTCTTGGCTCCCCCACTGTAAACCATATACAACATCTTGAAAATGTTTTGGCCAAGTGGCCATTTTTATCATTTGCCGTCTGTTTACATTCGAAATAGGAAACAAAACACATTTAAAAAAACATGGCGACCATTTTGAATCGTAAGTGAAATTTTTCTTGGCTCCCCCACTATAAACCATACACAACATCTTGAGAGTAATTTTGCCAAGTGGCACCTTTCTATCATTATTACCGTCTGTTAACATTCGAAATTGGATACTAATAAGGTACGCAATTGTAATTCGTTTGGGGGCCATTTTGGATCGTTAAAGGGCTGTTTTGCTTGGCTCCCCCTCTGTAAACCATCATTATCATCTAAAAAAAACGTTTTGCAAATGGACACCTTCCTATCATTATTTGCCGTATTTTTACATTTAAAAATCAGAAGATAATTTGATACACCTTATCATTCATGGCCGCCATTTTTAATTGTAAAGAGGGATTGTTTGGCTCCCCCCCTGTAAACTTTTTCTTTAATCTTAAGAAGAGCCTAGTGCTAAGTGGCACCTTTTTATCATTATTTTCAGTATGTTTATATTCCAAAAATTAAAAAAATACATATTTTTCAAACATAACGGCCATTTTGAATCGTAAGGGTCATTTTTTATGGCTCCCCCACTGTTAACCATTTTTAACATCTTAAGAATATTTTTTGCCATGTAGCACCTTTCTAACATAATCTACCGTCTGTTTACACTCAAAATAGGTAAAGGATAGGACTATTAATTCATGGCCGCCATGATGAATCCTAAGGGACATTTTTCGTGGCTCCCCTTCTGTATCGCTTTTCTTTGACCTTATGAACATTTTTGCCAAGTGAAACCTTCCTACTATTATTTGCCCTTTTATTTTGTGAACAACCCAGACTACTAGGTTTAGTTCTGGCCTCTAGCTAACTGTAGGTCTAGGTCAAAGGTCAAGTTCAACCAAAACTTATTGTTTAACTATCCATCTCTATCTATGTAAAGTCTAGGCATAGTTAAAATGTACTCATATCCTCAAAATTCAAATGTATTTGGATCTGTAATTGCTACTTGACTAGGTTGCTATGCCTAGGTAGGCTTTAGGCCATAGTTGCCATAGCATGTATTAATTAATTGCAAATGTTATATTTGATATATTATATGACAACAAATTCTGACCTTCAATGTGCTGCTTTGTGTGGTAGTTGCAGTCAGTAGCCACCCACCATGCTCGTCACACTTTCCCCAACACAACAAATCACACTTCCCCCGACATGGAAAAAATAGGGGGTAAGTGTGACTGTGAGAGCTTACCCTTAGATAATAATTAAGTAAAAAAAAAAAAAAAATCCACCTAATTTATTATTGGAACCGACTTTAATGTAATGTGGTAGGGGTAATGTGGGTAATTGGAAACACTTTTAGTGTTTTTAAACTTTGACCTTATTTGTAGGCTAGGGTATTGATAGGAGAGAAAAAATGTAAGGAGCAAAATTGTGCTTTGGGATGTAAACTAAATCATGACACCAACAAGAATTTCATGGAAGAATATTGTATGGTATTTTTATTGCTTTTTTAAAAAACTCGAATTTGTTTCCAATTACCCCGGATATTGGGGTAAATGGAAACAGCCATGGTACAACTCGTTGCCCCTTAAGGAAACTAAAGTAGGGTAATTGGAAACAAAGCATTTTAAGCTGTGATTCTAACACAAAAAAAATTAATACATTATGATACAAACTGTAGATTCTGTGTACATTTAAAGAAAACCTTCCGTCGCAACGCAGAATTCTACGGAAAATCTCACAAGCATCACTAGCATGAAAATAAGGCTGTTGTATAAAAAAAGTTGTATTTTGTATTTAAATATTAATACAATCATCACTTAAAATTAAATTTACAAAAACTACATCAACAGATTGGTAAATTACCTACAAAAACAAAACATGCATCGATTGGGCAAATGGAAACGTTAGCTGCGGTTTTTGGATTTCCTGTGATTTTGGAAAAAAAATTTAAAATTCACATATTTTCAATGGCATCTTGGTGTGGGTCCAAGACAAAGTCCACAGTGCCAAGTTTATCTTTATTGGACCAGCAAATATATTATTTATCAATACCGAATCGTGGTCATCTCTTCGAGGGTATCTTTCCTTCCAAAACATGATAATCTGAAGCCTAAGTAAGAAGGCTGTGTATTTAGACACTGTTTGCCCACATCCACTCCCCCCTAGCGTATGGCCCATCCTCTTTTGGGGCGCTTCCCCATACGCCAAAAGAATTTTTACACTCCAAAAGAAAGCAATACGAATATTGACGCGAGTCTCCCGACGGCACACGTGTCGCCACCTCTTCAAAAAAGTAGGAGCTCAAACGCTCACTGGGCTGCTAATACAGACAGCCTCAACCTTTGTTCGCCAAAACCCCTCCCTATTTATACAAAACTCCCAGATACATAGCCACCTAACTAGATCCTCCAAACTTATTCATCTTCCCTCTCACAATCTATCCCTATTTTCTAAAGGCCCTCACTATTTGTCATCCATCCTCTATAACAAACTCCCAGATAAAGTGCTGTCCTCCTCATCCGATACCTTATTCAAGCTTAATCTGAAAAACTTTCCTTGTCGAAAACAGTTTTTATACATTGCAGGAATATCTCACCCATACACCCAGTCAAACCTAGATTTTCTCCCCTGCTTCTTATAAATTTGTAAACTTTGTATGCCTAATAATATCTATCTCATTCAAATATTCGACCATTGGTATTAGGCTACATCTATTTAGTATCACTTGACAATGTATATAATTATCTGTACTATTTACTTAGATCTAATACTATCTATTTATGTAAATATTTTATTATTCTATTATTGTATCAGCTTACATCTAGCTTAGTATTAATTACATGACAATGCCTATATCTGTACCATGTACCCATCAACAGGCGAATAAAAACTAAACTAAACTAAACTGTTGCCAACTTACCTTACTTTAAACCAAACATTTAAATGTGTTTCCATTTACCCCTGAAATATGTCCATAGCTTAACATGGATTTTTGGCTTTGTTTTTCCCAAATTTTCCCTGTATGTTTCCAATTACCTAATTCATGTTTCCAATTACCCCAAGTATGAGATAATAGGGGAATTGGGAAAACATTGCTTATCAGGAGAAACTATGATAATTATCTAAATTTCACCTGTACCATATTGTTGACTAATGTGTCTTTATTAATTTCCACCAAGAACAAATTTCTTAAAAACAAAAATAAGGACCATAACAGGGGAAATTTTGAGAAGTGTTTCAAATTGAAACAAGTTTTTGTGTAGAGGTGGTTGCAATGTGTATGACATGCATATCATCTAACAAAAGAAGCTGTAACTACTTCCCACATTTTCCATAAAGGTTTGGACCATGCTATCTAACAATTTTTTTAAAATTTGAACTTACATACAGAAGTAAAAGGGTGTTTCCAATTACGCCCTGTTTTCCAATTACCCACATTCCCCCTATATCTCATGATGTTTAAGTTAAATGGATTCATTTAACTCTAATTTGTAAATAGTGGAGCCAATTTTGTATATTAAATTTGTTTTACTATTGAAGTCTATTGGTTATTTTTTGCATTAGGTGTAAAATTTTTAAATCATATTTTTTCAAATTTCTATTTTTAATATATGTTCATAATACAGTTACCTGTAGTTGTAGGTCGGTAACAGTTGCTGGAGGTCGGAAACAGTTACCTGTAGTTGTAGGTCGGTAACAGTTGGTGGAGGTCGGTAATACAGTCGCCTGTAGGTCGGTAATACAGTTGCCTGTAGGTCAGTAATAAAAGCTACCTGTAGTTGTAGGTCGGTAACATTTTGCTGGAGGTCGGTAACAGTTGCTGGAGATCGGTAATACAGTCCCCTGTAGGTCGGTATAACAGTAAACTGTAGATCGGTATTACAGTCGCCTGTAGGTCGGTAATACAGTCGCCTGTAGGTCGGTAATACAGTTGCCTGTAGGTCGGTAAAACAGTTGCCTGTAGTTGTAGGTCGGTAACAGTTGCTGAAGGTCGGTAATACAGTCGCCTGTAGGTCGGTAATACAGTTACCTGTAGTTGTAGGTCGGTAACAGTCGCTGGAGGTCGGTAATACAGTCGCCTGTAGGTTTGGTAATACAGTTACCTGTAGTTTTAGGTCGGAAAACAGTTGCTGGAGGTCGTGGTGGGATGTGTGTTGCTCACATGTAAACACTAACCTCCTGCTCCCGGCTGCAGATGCAAGTTCCAGTTGTTTACCTTTGATTTTGGGCACTTTGAAGTGTAATTTTCCTCTATAATTCGATTAGGGCTTTTTAAATAATGTTCTGTGAAACAAAGTTTTCTAGATTCAAAACACCGTAAACATGCAGTTGCCAAAAAGGATTAGTGACGTGAGCCTATGTTTAGGTTAGGACGACGGCGCTGTCAAATAATTTTTAAATTAAAAAAAATCAAGAGTTGTCATTAGTCTCAGTGATTTAACATGCATTAAAAATCGTGTGCTCTCTAGTATGCCAATGTACAACATTTCCCTTGGGTAGGCCTAGGCATACTATGCTGTAGGGCTAGGCCTAATCTTGGCCGAGTAGGATCATGCAATGTCAAAAATATTTCTTTGGTTTCGGTACGGTAGGCCCCAGTCCAAGAGAGATGTAGGCCCAGGCCCTACCCTATTTTTAAAAAGGGTGAAACATCATTTAGGGACTTGAAATGATCTCCAAAAAATTTATCCTGTCTCATTAGGGACTAGGCCCTACTATGCCACAATTATTTTAGGGGAAGACCAGTGGTTGTAATTTGGTTAGTATGGCATAGGCTAGGCCACGACTCAGTGAGGGGGCTACATATTACTGATAAAGGCCAAATAAATATAATATAGGCTAGTGCCAAGCCGAGCCTAGCTAGGACCAAACCCTACATTTAAATTAGGCCTACCCCTACCGTAACCTAGTAGCTAACCCCTATCCCAAAGCAAGTAGGCCTAGCCCTATCATTCACAACCAACGTAGGGCCTACTTAAATAAGCCAGGAAACTATCATTTAAGACTAATTGTTAGGCATAGGGAAACCCAGTGGGCGTTGTCCCGGTTTTTCTCCGGTCAGCGTGGTATAGGCGATTAACCCGTGCCAAATGTTTCGTAAGCGATAGCGCGAGAACCCGACCACGGACCGGAATTATATTCATACTGTAAAAAAACTATTATCTTTTCCCCTTTGCGTGGACATACATAAAATCTGCTCATCACAAATATTAATTACATTTGTTTTGAGTTGAAGTGAACTCTACATTTACACTGTTGCCAAACCTTCCAACTGCTCATGAAAAAGCTCGTAAAAACATTTTGTCCGTGGCATCAGCATAACATTTGGTATCTGACTTGCTTTGTGGCTACTGTGAGGTCACTGGGTTGTACTAGATTTTACATTACTAATAAAATATCCTTTAATGTGCCAACAAAAATCTTGAATGCCCCAAAGTACATTTAGCAACCATGGACAGGCGCGTGGTATGCGAGGATGCCACCGCTGCACACAACGTGGCTGCGTCTCGCTTAGGTTGCCGCTCAGTCAGGTACATTTGCGACAGCGCGCAAACATGGGTCCATTTACTCATAATAGTTTGAATTTAGGAAGCCTCATCGAGCAAAGTAAAATGCCAAACATCTTCTTCACAAAATTGTGCATCTTGTTTATGTTCTTGGTTTAGATTTCTTTTGCGCGAGTCAAAAAAATACGGCGAGTTACTTTTCGTACCATGCTAATTCTTATGGGCGCTGAGACCAGAGAGAACCAATTTTCCCTTCCCCCCTTCAAAAATTTGGTTCCCTATTGACTCTACCTATCAGGGATGGGTATTGTATTTGTATGTGGGACTGAGTATAGGGTCACTCGGGGAAGTGTGGACACTTTTTGTAATGTTTGTACTTTGCTAGTCTGTCAATGATCAAGTTTTTGGGATAGAGACCTAAAATTTTCAGTATATCTATTGAGCTTGTTTTGTTTGAGGAAAACCAAAATTTGTATTTTAACAAATGCATGGTCTATTTTTTTTCAATTTATTTAACTTTGTATGTGCAAGTCACACTTCCCCCAGTGAAATGGGGGAAGTGTGACAGAAGCCGGGGGAAGTGTGACATGAGTCATTATAATGGCTTAAAGGCATGGTATGAGTGAAGGGGGAAGTGTGGATGATTTTTTATATAGGTGGTAGGCCTACTGCAATGCTTTACACAAAATTAAAAACATATTGTGCTCAAAAGTAATTAGGGTAGCCTAGTGTTTATTAGAAAAATGAAAGGAATTACAGTACTGTGCACTTAGAAAATGCTTTACATTCTTTGCATTTCCTTAGACCTTAATGAGCACATAGGGGCCTATGTTCCCTGTTTATATTCACTGACATTTGCACACTTTGGAATTTTGATCAGCTCTTCTTCCATCTGCTCTGGTTCATCTTCGGACAGCACAATTTTCTCTTCTTCAGATTCCGACGGAAGTGGCTTGGGTGTGAGAGTTCTTTTTTTCTTTGTAGGCCTTTGTTAATCTTTAGACTTGGTAGGCCTATTTGCAACTTTGCTTTTCAAGTAAACATCTGCCTGATCTTTCCTTGGCTGTGGTGACTTCTGGCCCGAGCTGGGCATTATCTTCAAACAATTCCAAAGTAAGTAGTGAAGATATTAATCTTTATATTGTGGTATTTGATGGACCAATTATACAAAATGAAAAGTAACTTGTGGAAAAAATGTTTTAGATAAGATCTAAATTTCTCTGCTGATTTGTTTTTACTTTTGCAATTGTGCACTTCGTTTTTACCACCATTTTTAACAAAGTGGTGTTTCTGCATTTTCTCAAACTTGCATTGTTGACTTTACTAGGTTAAATTGCCTTTAAAATTATGTACACTTAAAATCTTGTGAGATATTGAAAATCATCAACATTTTCTAAGTAAGACTAGGCTAAATTCACACATACCTATTTGTGTAATATTTGTATCTCCTCAGTGTCGCTATAATTTAAATAAATGCAATTCTTCATTTTATATTTTAGGATTCTTTTCGAGCCAGAACATCTGACGACTTCTTGCATTTCAAACAAGATTCAAGCAAAGCTTCAAGGATAACTCCAGTTCACTTCCCAACTCCAGCATACATGAGAGGACAACAAGACTTGCAACTCCAAGCTTGCAAACCCGTACGTCGGAGAAAGAAGACATACCGGAATCTTGTTTGACCTCTCTGGTAACGGGAGTTTATTTATTATTTATTTATTTATTTATTTATTTATTTATTTAGAAAAGCCTTCATCGTTGGTCACTCATAAGCACATCTCAAGGACAAGAAAGCATTTTGTACATTACAGCATACATTACATTTGCATCTTATTCTTCTGATAATCAAACTTATCTTGTATAATGACTTGTGGTTTTAAACTTTTCTTGTTAGGTAAGTGAACCAGTGTCACTTTACTGATAGGGAGGATTTTACTGCTTAACTACATGACAACAACAAAAATTCCAAGCTCGTGACCAGTCTGATATTCAAATACCCGGTATTATTTTATGTGATCAACATACTTGAGTAATTTAGTAAACAACCAATCTAGAATTTAGAGAATGGTTATAATGCCCGACAAATTAAATAATACACTGGTTGCAAGTTTCCATTTTGAACACCAGTAGGCCTACTCTTTTTGTCACCATTGCTTACTTGATATTAATATTGTATTAGCTGTGTTGATATTTGTGAAATATTTTTCAATGTAAACTTTTTGTTAAACAAATATAACTATACATAGGCCTACAAACTAACATTAACATTTTGTTATTTTCTCCCCCTAGGACTACGGGAGCTAGTAAGTCCCATCTCCAAGGAAGACAAACATCAACCCAAGAATAAGGCAACTCCAGCTCCAACTTTACTCTAAAAGATGAAGAGAATGCAACACAAGCTCTCCCCAACACCAGGACATCGGGGGCAGTAGAGATGCGAAGACTAATGCCAGTGCCACAGTACCAGAAGTGAGTGAATTCTAGATTGATTTCCATATATTCTCATTATCATTCCAAGCTTGATGATCAGCTTTTTCTTTCCGCCCCCCCCCCCCCCCCTAAAACTACAATTTATGCAGAAAAAAAAGAAGCCTGGAATTGTTTTTATTAAAAAGAGCCTTTTACACCATGTACGAACTAATTAAAGACTAAGCAATTCTTTGGTGTATTGTTTAAGCATTGTTACTGTTCTATGTTTTTTATCTGAAACAACCCATTCAGATGTAACTTTTTTTTGGCGTGGTTTTGTTTTTGCATTGATAAGCATACTGTTTTTATCTGTGATTTTATGTATATTTTGCCATTTCTATATCCCATACATACTGCAAGTTTCATTTTTGCATTTTTTGCATTTTTATTACCTGCTATTAGGGTACCTCTTTGTAAAATGTTTTTATCTGAAATTTTAACACATCCGTGTATAAAATCTTTTGGTGTGGTTTTGATTTGCTTTGACAGGCATACTGTTTTTTAGCTGTCATCTTATGTATATATTGCTATATTTATATCTCTTAGGCCTGACAAGTTTCAATATTGCATTTTATTACCTGCTATTACCTCTTCTCTTTTGTAAAATGTTTTTATCTGAAACTTTAACCCATCCAGTTATAAAAATATTTTTGGAGTGGTTTTGATCTTTGCACCGATAGTCATAATTGTTTTTTATCCGTAGTTCTTTTTATACATAGCCATTTTATGTCCCCTATGACAAGTTTCAATATTCAGGTGCCTAGTGCACCACAATGAATGTAACTAGGGAAACGCCAAAGTCGTTGTTAAACGAGTGAGTGAGCCATGTGTTGAGTACCCGGTTACATTACTTTTCTTCCCCCTACCTTAGGCCTACCTAGCCTATCATAGGCTAGAGAGGCGCATTATGACCTTACAGTTGACGCGCCCGTCCCCGTATACCAACTAAACTTTAAAAAAACTATTATTTATACGAATATAATTATCAAACTTAAATGCAAATGTTCCCGGGTACTCACCACATGACTCGCTCACTCGTCTAACTACGACTTTGGTGTTTCCCTAGTCTAGTTGGCTAAGGCGCCCTTGTAGCCGAAATGTGAAAGAAGTGGGTTCAATCCCCTGGTCGGGAAAGATTTTGTAATTTCTAGATTGTATTTCAAAAATAATTAAACATGTTTTGAAATGCATATTATAACGCAGTGTAGTCCATCATCTGTGGCAATAGGGCCTACTATGGTGAACATAGCCAGTGCGAAATACGTGAAAATATTGCAAGGTTTACTCAATCTACGAGCAGAATTTGGGGGTACCTTGACGTGCAACGGTGCAACATTCGACAGACCTTGCATGGGCACGGCATTTCACGGCCAGGCGAATAACAAACAAAAAATATCTTTTCAAAATCTAAAACATTGTCGTTAAAATAATTTCTAAACATTGGAAGTCTATTTTTCAGTTTATTATTTCTTGTAGGTTTAAATCGCAATGAATCTTGCTGATTTTGTTAACAGTTCTCAATAAACTCGTACCGGATGTCTGGTTAAAATTTCAGCGCAATCTGTTCAACGATTCGGCTGATTTTCAACGTACACACACACGCACGCAGAAAAACAATAAGGGTCGTTTAAGTCGAATGGAAATCACTACCTTCGCTACGCTCACTCGTTCAATTATGATTGTAATTATGAAACGCTCAATAAATTGAAATTGAAATTGAAATTGAAATTAATGTGGGCATATGTAAAGAAGAAATTGAAACTCCACAACTAAGGACACCACGCATTCAACATCGTCATCATCACCATCATCATCACAGACAGCTTTATAATAAATGTATTGCCCATTGATAATTACTCTCACTTTACTCTCAATAACTCAATATATAAATCAACAAAATTTACTGATTGGTGACGTTTTGAACAAAATAGAAAAAAATTGTATATTTTGTTATTATAATATGTATTTGTTTTGACAGTGCTGCTTATCAAAACATAAGTACAGTATTGTATTAATGTGATGTTCTAGGACTATGAGAGCCAGAATGATTGGAGAAAACTTGACACTCCGTTCTAAAGATAACGAAGGCTGAAGATGAACTCTTAAATCCAACTCCATCTCCAGTCAAAACATGAAAAACAATTAAGAGAGAAACTTCACAGTACAACTCATGCTCCGGAGCTGCCAGTAAAGTGATATACTGTTGCATCTCGGCAAGACCTCTCGAGTTCGGTACGATTACGAAAGTTTAATTACCTTTTTACAATCGACCATAACTTGATTTTTCTTGGATGGGGGGAAACATTTAAGTAGTTTTTTTTTTTATTATTATTACCGGTAGGCCTACTGAACCATTTGCAAGCAGCGATAATTTGACAATTTAAATATTTCTTATCCTGCAATGCCTTTACATCAAACTTACTTACTTACTTGCTCTATCATCGATTGGTTGTTTAAAAAAATATTTTATTGCAATATAATTTTATTTGCTGGAGAACTTAATTATTTCATTTTAATATTGTATCAAAACTAAGAGAAATTACAACTACCTACATTGCATGTCTCCGATGTTGTATTTTATGGTTTTCTGAGGTACTCATTGGAAAACACATACAGTATTGAGAAAAACACATTACATCAAATATGCATGCATGTGTGATGGTGCTTGACTTACTCTTCATAATTAGCTAAAATCCTTCAAATTTATGAATGAATTACATAGGGTACGTTCCGAATGATGCTCCCACGCGCCCACAACACCCAGACATGCCCAAGATGCCCGAGGTTTAACATTGGGCATTACGGGCGTTGTGATGGCGGCGGTGTTTACGGAATGCTTTGGGCACACCCAAGCTGCAAGTTAGCATCATACGGAACGTACCCATAATATGCAATATAAAATTGTAAAAAACAAACATATGATAGTGTAAAATAAAAATGTGCATGATGTTACAGGACACCCAGGAAGCTGACAGTTGGAAGAAGAAAAGCGTCAACCCAAACATTGAAGACATCCAAGCAAGACTGATGAGCTACTAGCAACTCCAGCCCCAGCAATCATGCCGGAACACCAACATGTCAAGAGGCCAGAGAACGTTGCATCCCTGTACAACATCTCTGAGGTAACTGAGCCTAGGAGCCATGAAATCAATTGGAACAGATTCAATTTGTACATGGGCCTTGTGCTACTCTCTACCATCAGCATGTTTTTATCAGATTTACTCCACCATATAGTATATATATGATGTGTACATGTTCGTTGGTACTATGTTTGCAATGCAACTTAAAATATATATATATCTTGTTCTTGGCTTATCTTGGATTTGCATGATGAGTATTCATCCATTTCTGCACATTAATTAGCAAATTAATATGTATTTTGGCAAACAAATATCAGACATTTTGTTCAACATTTCTATCTAAAAGATTTAAGTGCAACCTATATTCAAAATGTTTAAACTACGATATCAAGTTATAGTATCAGCATGACGATTTGATAATTTGCATGTTTTCCAGCTAATATGTACATGTTATTCCTTTCAGGACTGCACTGGTCATCTAGATGAGCCACGCCAACCGTAAGAAAATAACGATTCCACTTGCTGGATTATAGATACGACGTAACATCATCCACAGACACGACGTAACATCATCCACAGACACACCCAAGATGTAATCGTGTCAAATGTTTGGTTACCTAGACTGACGGTAAACTGAGGGCAGATCACTGACATTGTTTGTAGACTGTACCTGTAGCGTACGGGGGTTAAGAGAGTGCAGTAAACATTTGGCATTTCTGCAGATTTGTCCTGAAGCCAGAAAGCATCTGATAGATATTAAATAATATTGTCAATCAAGTATGTACACTTTTTAATTGTACAATATTTAAATTCGATTTATCCAGACACAAAATTGTTTTAGGCTTGTCAATCAAAAAATGTTGCATGCTTTCACTATTATTTTAGCTTGACCATTGAAAATGGTGGCATGCAAGTAAACTATTCCTTTGTTAATCATCTGTGACTTCAGTCAGCCATGCAAACCAAATCAAATGTTCACTGCAGTCTCTTAACCTCGTAGTTATAAGTTTAGTTTAGTTTCTTTATTCACTATGACTGATACTTGGTACAAGTTGTTTGACAGGAATAGAGTGAAATGAATAGTTATTTTATTAACTTAGGTTCTTATTGGATGAGCGTAGCGAAGCTGTAGCGAGCGAAGCGAAATTCCATTTCACTACACTGGAGAAAAAATCCGATGATTTGTTTTTTTTTTTGTCTTTTTTTTTTTTCTGTATTTTGTGTGTGTTTGTCAGCACGATTCCGGCTAAACCGATACTCCAATTGCGATGAATTTTATGGAGGCCTTCGAATCTCTGAACTTAGAACTGCCAAGATTTTTTTTTGAGGCGCAATCAGGGAAATTTTTTTCTCATAAAAAACGCAATTTTACGATTTGTTTCATTTAAAAAAAAATTCTTCGACTTATAACACCTACATACTTTATTCCGATTGTAATGATTTTTTAACAGAACCTTTAATTTTATGAATTAAGATATTGTGTGTGAAATTTGAGCGTAATCGAAAATATTATTTCTCATGAAAATCGAAATTTTTAACGTTTTTTTTTCTTTTTTAAGAACAATTCTTTGATTTATAACACCTACATGCTTTATTTCTTTTGTAATGATTTTTTCACAGAACCTTAATTTTATGAATTTATATATTCGTTTTTAAATTTGAGCGCAATCGAATAATTATTTCTTATAAAAATTGCAATTTTACGATTTTTTTCCCTTTTAAAAATTACAATTAAATAAAAAAATTAAGTAACTTTTTTATTTAATTTAATTTAATTAAAAAATAAAGTTAATTTTTTATTAAATTTAATTTAATAAAAAATTCTTCGACTAGTAATGATTTTTTCACAGAAACAACAGAAAATCCGCGTAACACATGGCAGCTCAATGCACCATATACGCTCATCCAACAACGCGGCGGGACTTAAGCGTTTTCCTAGTCTAACATAATGATTAGGGGTGTGCGAAGCTTCGAAATTATCGAATCCGAATCGAATCTTTCAGGATTCGAATTCGATTCGTCGTTCGAATCCCAAATCGTAAAAATTCGAAGTATTCGAAACATTCGAATCCGGCGCCAAACTCCCGAGAAACACGCTAATTAATCGATAGGTCGATTTTATAGTTTGCAATCGATCACGTGATAACATGGCCGCCGCGTACGTAAACGAAGAATTTCCGTTCGCATCTTGTTGTTCAAGAAAAAGCGATGTTTTTCTCGCACGTAGCATTCGAAAAACAACAGTGCTCCAGTTCTCTCTTCTCTCTTGGACGATGCTGGCAGGCTGCCTGCAGGCGTTGCGCAAGGCCCTACGGCGCAGCGCGCTCTCTCTCTCTCAGGCGAGCCCTAGCCGGCCGGCTGCCAGCTCAGATGACAGGCGGGCGCCGTGTTTATGTCAGTCAGTCAGTCTCCCTTCACATAGCGATGCGTTTGCATTACGTGAACGATGCCCATCTCCGAACTCGTACGTAATAATAAGTGCGGATCCATACAACACATGTTATGTTTAGCCCTACTAATGTGCTCTTAAATGACAGCAAGAAGTTTCCTCGCAATGTTATCTTGGAAAGTAGAACAATGCCAAAAGATAAGATAGGCCTACCGCGCAAGATAAATACATCGCGTTCAAAGAAGGCTGGATGGATGAAGTGTTGTTGATTGGCTGAAGATGTCACGGTGTCTCGAAAACGTGGTAAAAACAATGAAAAACAGCACGGGACCATGAAATTATGTCATTTTTTTATGTTACTTGTTCCGTGTGAGGTAAACCAATTTTGGATTCGGATTCGGATTCGCGAATCTTTGTGTTTGGGATTCGAGATTCGGATTCGAAATGAAAAATTGGATTCGCACACCCCTAAAAATGATAAACTAAAATTAACATTAACATTAAATCTAAGGTGTCCTCAGCAATTGAATCTCAGATCTGTCTAGGAATTTAGCACAGTAAATAAAGTTGGCTCGAGCTCATCCAATCGTCTTAATTTAGCTAGCCACATATTGCAAAACTTGTGGTCGCATACTACCTTCATAGGACACACAATTAATGTCTGCCCACGGCAAACTGACACGGGCACTGGTAGTTGAACCATGATTTTTAAAATGGCCTAAGGATTTAATTTAAATATTATATTGACTAAACTGAAGAAATTATCAGTGTTTAACTTCTTGTTTATAATACTGTGCTGTAAGGACATTTTTGTTTTCCTTTTAATATGTTTTCCCGTTTCCACACTAAAATTTTGAACCTGAATATCTTTAGATATGTTTTATTGGTCTGCAATGGGATGTTCATATTGCATGGGATGTGTTATGACTGAGTATGCGTGGTAATTTATGTGGTACAAATGCATTTATTTATGTGTTGCAAGTGATATTTATGTTGTAAATGTATGTGTCTGTGCTATGTATGTGTTCTTTGTGCCTATTTATGTTGTATATCTGCATATTTTTGTGGCATGAATGCTTATTTATGTGTAGTATGTGTGCGCGCACTACATGTTTTGTTTGTGATTATTTAAATGGTGTATGTGAATTTATGTGTGGTATGAGTGCTTATATGTATGCTATGTGTAAAGTGTTTTGTGCCTATGTAGCATGTGATATAATATGCGCATCATACCAGTATGTGTGTATTTTTGTGGTATGAGTGTACTGTAAGCATGTTATAAACTTAAATGTACCTCAATGTGCATGCGTGGGGCAGGTTGGATAGACACTCAGGTTCAAAGATAAACTCTCTCACACCTTTACGCCCTTGGTGTATCGACCATATTAAAAACAACCAGACCCAAAGAGCAAACTTTAATGTTGATTATACAAACAAACAAAATTGTTGCACATGCAATAAAGCTGGCTTTGCATACTGTGGCTTCAGGAATTAAATCTAAAACTTACCCCAGTCACTTAACATTCTTATTATAATTATTTTTTCAGACACATTTTTTGTGGGAACATTACAAACTATCGTTCTTTTTACTCGAAACAGAATGTTGAAAATTTATTGACTTATTCAACATACCTATGCGGGGTTATGCCTAATTTAGTGATTTTAAAATTCATGGTTCAGTTATCGTATTTTAAAAATATATTTGCCCTACTTTAAGTTATGTTTACTTGAAGTACAGTTGCACAAATTCCTCATTAAATATATAAATGCCCAACTCATACTTATAATTAATATTTATTGATGATCATATTTTACCAACTTCTCATAGGTTTGATGTCAATGTCAAGGCTGTTGGATGAGCTTGGACAAACCAGGTTTTGATTTAGAATGCAGGGGTTTATTCTGTAACGCTTTGAAGCTCTGTAGATTGTCCAATGGAGTTGTGATAGGCACCAGTGTGTGTGCGCATGTCTATCAGAACACAATTTCAAAATATTGCTTCGTTTACTTTTTACTTTTACTTATTAAATTAGCTGACCACAAACAGGCACCCAAGAGTTTGTTTGTAGTTATTTTTCAAGGTTGTGTGAGAGACAAATATTTAGTTGAAATGTTCTCTGATCGCGACATGCACATATCCCTTCTAAACAACTTTCCAATTTAATATTTACACATACATTTAGTTAAGATTGGCTAATTTAATTTCTACTTAACTTTTTTTTAAATTCTAACATTGGGGACTACATACAGTTACTTTATTAACCAAGACAATTTATTAATTTAAAAAATCCTTTGAAGCAGATACAGCTTCTTCCTTTGGTTCACCATTTACATATAGTCTTTTCACAGCACTTGGCAATAACATTAAAGGGGTATTCACCCGCTAAACTCAAAAAATATATTTCATTCAGGCTAGCTACGTAGTTATGAATTTAGAAACGAACAGAAAAATTATTGGGTCCACCATTGACCCCCAAAATATTGTCAAACTTGGTATTTTTCGAGCTAGGTCCCATCGGCAAAAATCTCCCATAAGAAATAACATGGGGATGATCTTGATGCCCTGTGACCTTGGAGGATTAAGATCCAAAACAATATATTTGCCATTATTGACGTACTATGTAGCCTTTTCTGTAAATTGTCTATAGGTACACTATTTTGTTTTGTAATTTGGGTAAGTGTTTCGGTCAAAATATGCTGATTACATAGAAGGGGTGTGATTTTGGAATTCATATTTTTGCGTGGTTGAGTGTATATTTGTGCACAGTTTCAAGACACGATGTTATAAAGGGCCATTTTAAATTGGTACGGTGCTCTAGTATCTATTTGGAACAAAAAAGAAACGGGTTAAAGCCGATTTAAGAAATTTGCCAAAATGCCAATTTTTGCTATTTTCTGGATAAAAAATTGGAAAATTTGTGTAAAATCATAGATACAAGATATAATTTTTTAAACATTCATTTTAGTGTAGTATTTTGCTATAGATTATGTTATGTGGTAAAAAATTTTTTTGGGGTAGTAGGCCTAGCCCCTTCAATTACAATTTTTTTAAATTAATAAATGGACTTTGTTTTTTGTTTATTTGGATTATGGACGCGTCAACCGTTAGGTCATAATAATGTTTATTGTATTGATATTTGTTATTATATTCAAATTAAGAAGTTACTGCGTCAAATAAATATGGTTATATGTTGTAGCCATTAAGTTTTGTATTTGTTCAATCAAAGAATAAACAATTGGATGATATTATATATAAATATATAAATGTATTAGCTTTTTCCCTCATTTAATGTTCCCAACATTAAATCCTCATAATTTTGATAAGTTTGTTGTTGAAACAGTCATTGGTTATCAAGTCATTAAAATGGTGTTTGTATAAAATGAAAGACGGTTGGGAGTCGAAACTCGGAAATACATTATTCACTTCATGGGTCACACCCCCTAGGCTAGAGTTGCACATTTAGACCTACCTAACTGTTGACACGCCCTCAAACCAACAAATAATCGTTTTAGTCACCCTTGACTATGCAGTGACAGACATTGTGTCAGGGACACGAGACTTCCATACAAACAACATTTGTAAAAAATCAGAATGTAACTTTGGGCCCCAATTCTAATTCTTATTGTAAGTTCTACTGCATTGCAAAAAAAATTATCTTGTACAAAAAGTCTTACTTTCTTTATTGTTTCCTATCAACAACACACTGATATGAATAGTCAATCGTTTCAAACACCTTTTCATACATATTGTAGACGGGTATTGTTAAGTTTATGTTATTACATTTTGATTACTCTTTTATTATTAAAACAATGGTTTCGATGCTTTTCAGTTTAAATTTAAAATTTTTTTTTTCAGATGTTCTTTTATCACTAACTAAATACTAATCACACTTGTCCATGCATATTTTAAATGTTGTAGAGACCCACTTTTAATATCTGGTAATGCGTAAATTTAAACTTTTCAAACTTTAAATAAATTTGTATTTAGCGACTCTAAATACAAGTCATATAACTGAGTGGGCGACAGTAAACCAAAGGGACCAAGCCAACCCTGTAGGCCCCGACACAATAGACAAGTGAGCGATGCCGATAACTAACCAAAGACCAATATACTTTATAATGGGAAATATAGCAATCAGTGGTATGGACAGTGCGAACATCCACGGATGAACGCTAGAATCAACAAGGCCGATTCAAAACAACTTTAAATTTATTATGTGCCTCGTTTTTGTTAGTTGGATGAGCGTAGCGAAGATTCCATTTCACTACACTGGACAAAAAAATCCGGAATGTTTTTTTTCTTTTTTTTTTTTTTTTTGTATTTTTGTGTGTCTGTGAACACGATTCCGGCTAAACCAATACTCCAATTGGCGATGAAATTTTATGGAGGTCTATGAAATCTCTGAACGACGAACTGCACGGAGGGGAAAATCGACCGAAAAATTATTTCTCATGAAAATCGCAATTTTTCGATTTTTTTTTCGATTTTTTAAAAATTCTTCGACTTATAACATCTACATGCTTTATCCGATTGTAATGAATTTTTCACAGAACCTTAATTTTATGAATTCATATATTCGTGTGAAATTTGAGCCTAATCTGAAAATCATTTCTTATGATGATCGCAATTTTACGATTTTTTTCAATTTTTAACATTTCTTCGACTTATAAAACCTACATGCTTTATCCGATTGTAATGATTTTTTCACAGAACTTTAATTTTATGAATGAATATATTCGTGTGAAATTTGAGCGTTATCGAAAAATTATCTATTAAAAAAAATCGCAATTTTACGCTTTTTTCGTTTAAAAAAAATTACGCTCATCCATCAACGCGGCGGGACTTAAGCGTTTTCCTAGTTTTAATAATAAACTTATTTTTTCAAAATGTAAAGACATAATATATGACAGTATTAAAATTTCTTAATGCTTGTCTGCCTATTATTTTTGTTCAAAGACATTGAACATAAATAGGCTTCCTAGTTCCTATCACCATTCTTCATATTTTAAAACATGAGTTTTACTCAAGTGAAATTGTACAGTTCCCTGGGCTGTTGGGAAGCTATTGGCAAAGTTCAATGACTTGAGGCCGTTTAGTTTGTAATTGACAAAACAGAATTGTAGGCAAACCAGCTGTGGGCAAGTGTGGAGAGTAGAGTGCCCACCAGTGAAACGATAACTGTCCCTTGTCTTTATATATATGAGGTACCTACTTGTGTTTGTTTTTGTGAATAGGGCCTAAGCATTTATTTAAAAAAAATAGTGACATACATAGTCACAATACAAGGCAGAAGAGTAACCTTCATGGCCAGCTCTAGGCTGCACATGGTGAGTCGGGATCCAGCTTATGCGGGGGTGGCTCTATTTAATTACTTGCCAGAAAGAATTAAAAGACTGGATATTAGCCTTAACTTATTTAAAAACAGGATTAGCCTCTATTTAAAAAAACATGTCTTTTATAGTGTTATGGAGTTCAAACTTAGCAAGAGCTGCCTATGTGAGCACTGCTTAGAATTCTAGTTTGCTTGTTGTGTATTGTTATTGCCATATTTATTCATTGTTGTCTGTTATTGTTTTGTTTTTTTTACCTACTCCTTTTAATACATTATGATTGTAGGCCTACTATTGACTCACTGTATAGGCCTATAATAGAGTATTATCGTCAATAATTATTGATGATGCAACTTTGTTTTGTTTTGATGTATGAATGTTTTATTATCACTTCTGACTTAATTTTACTTCCGACTTTGGTTCAATAATCGTGGATATACTCTACATATGTGTGATATTATTATGTAATAATAACGAATTGGTGTTGCTAATAAATTGCTAAATTGAGTGGTACTACAAGTTACATAGGGTAGCACTTGTCAAGTCCAAACATTCAAGTACATTGCTTTGATGTTCTCATTGTTCAATTTGTTGATAAGCTATTAAAACTGTACTCCACTGTCTACCTACCATACCTACATACCTACTTATATACTTTTACAATTTTAAATTATTTAACTACACATTGATTCGTATCTGAAAATGTACTACTAGTCTCAGACAACTGGATTGAGATGCAATCCATTAGGATATAAGATTTGCTCTCTACATCAAATCTTATTTATTTATTTGTAGCCACATTACATCATGACAATGTCCACCATAGTGCGATTTACCTAACCATCGCAATACAATACAATATAAAATAAGTTAAATAAAGATTACCATAAAAATTAAACATGAATGTACCGGTAACCTTAAAAATACTCTTACGTTACTTATACACACAACCTCCCTATTATATATTATTATTGTATCTTATGTACTACTAGGCCTATGCTTCATACCCTATGAGTTTATCTTTCATAACACCTAGACTATTTAGTTATAAGTTTTATTTTTTGTTTTCTGAAATGTTTTGTAGGCCAACAAGCCCACATTGCTTAGAAATAACTACCTAGCTTTTTATTAGCCTAATAATTGGTAAAAATGTATAAATATTGTATTGTATTGAACTGTACTGTATTGTATTTGGATGAGAATAGTGAGCGAAGCAAAAACTTCAATTTCACTGACCCCCCAAAAAATTTAGCTCCAATGTTTTTTTGTTTTTGTTTTTTTTGTATTTTTGTCTGTTTGTTAGCAGGATTCCGGGCAAACGGCATAAGCGATCTTGATGAAAATTTGAGGGGACCTTCGTTTTCTCTGAACTTGGAGGTGTATTGTTTTTGGGTACAATCGAAGAAATATTTCTCATGAATATCATACTTTTACGATTTTTTTTTTATTTTTAGTGCGATATTTTCGTCACATTTGGGCCGATTCTGACCAAACGGGTGGAGCTACAACGTTCATATTTCACATGGACATTAAGATTATAGTGATGAAGTACCTTTTGAAAGAAAAAGTTGAAAAAATTAGCTAGAATCCATGGAAATAAAGGTTTTAATATTAGTTTTTCAATTTTTGGTGCGATATTTTCGACACATTTGGGCCGTCTGACCAAACGGGTGGGACTACAACGTTTCAGATGTTCACATGGACATTAAGATGGTGATGTAGTACCCTTTGAAAGAAAAAGTTGAAAAAGTTAGTCAGAATCCACAGAAATGAAGGTTTTAATATGAGTTTTTTTAGGTTTATAATACCAATTAACAAGTACAACAATAGAAACTTGACAACAATCACCTGCAATGCATTCAAAAAGCACTTGCAAAGGAAAAGTGCAAACTAACGCAAAAAACGCAAACAAAAAACTTACAAAAAACGCTCATCCATCAACGCGACGGGACTTTAGCGTTTTCGTAGTGTATTGTATTGTATTGTTTTATTAGTCAATGGATTACATGGATGTTGGAAAAACCAGACATAGAATATAAATTATAAACATATGCATAAACAGTAGGGGCCTACTACCCTGATTTTCCATATACCCTGATTGCAGATAATACTATCTAAAGGGTCAAGAAACTGTACCGGTATGTAAGTGTAACTCTTTGTATGCCTACATTTTTAAATGGAAATAGAGCAAGCATTCATATGTTTGAATGTGTGAGTGAAAAAAATACGTATGTAAATGTACATTATACATTGTGTGTGAAGGCATGAGTGACTTAAATTGAAGTTAATATCAGTTATTTCTTTTACTTGATTTCAAAAGTGATGAATATTAATTATTACTATTCTGAAGGCGAGGCCTAAATAATCTAAATGATGCCTATTCAAAGGCAAAAGATTGTTACAAAATTGCAATATAAAACTACAATTATTGTAGTTTGAAGTTTTGAATGAAGTTATTCCTCTCAATTTATTGCTACAAATCTGTCACTTGCATGTGCCAATGTAAACGAAGCTAGGGTCTATTCCTATTCTATTATTTATTTTATACATCATTTTATTAATAACAATATTCCCCTCTACATTGTCACGATTGTTGGCGACGTTTTTGCCGCGCCCCTTGTCCATGGAGCTCGTGGAGCTTTTCCCGCCCCATTTCCGTGCTAGTTTCCCCACGCTGCATTTGCGTTTTTGGGTTTTTTAAAAGTCCAACGGCGGTGGGTTTTTTACACCCCTCCCCGCTTTTAAGAAAGTATAAAGAAAATTTCCCCTAAACTTCCCTTTTTCGACTCTGCTTAAAGCAAACCCCCGTCTGGAATTTTATGGGAAGTACAAAAGAGCTGCCCCTTTTCCCTGGCCCCCAAAAAAATTCGGTCATGAAATTTCAGTGAACTTTTTAGTCGGTAAAGAATTTTATTTCCCCCCTTAAAACCCAACCCATCCCAAAGGTTTTTAAAAAACTTTGGGAAATAGATCTGGGGAAACTTTCCTTTCCCTACCTGAGTTTTGTTTTTTTCCCTAAATTTTATTGGGAAAAAAAACAAATTTCCTTTATATAAAAAGTTTCCCAACTTTAAAAAAAAATATAATTAACACCTTTTTAAATTCATTAATTAAAAAAACCCCCCTCCAAAAAAATTCCCCAAAACCTTTAAAACCCGAAAAAAAATTTTTACTTCCCCCCCCCGCCCCCCCTAGCGGCAGACCCCAAAAAGGCCCCCCCCCCCCCTATGCCTTTTGCATGTCAATCATTTTAAAATGGGGGGAAAACCGACCACGACCAACGTACATTTGTACTTACATACTCCAGACGGGGGGGGGCTTTTTAAAATGGAACACATAACCTCAAATTTTTTTTACCCGCCCCAAAAGTGCAAAACTTGTGGGGTTAAAGGCGTAAGATTTTTTTGTGTTTTGACGTATAGCCCCACCATTTTATTTTTCCCGTTTTCCAAATTTTAAATGACTTTTTTGTAGAAATTCTAAAGTGCAATATTTTACAAACCAGTGCCAAGGGCCATACATTGCATGGCTTATGAGTCAAAAAACAAGAAATTGGCATTGTCAAGGTAAACTGACTTGAACCTAATAGGCCTCGCTAGGCTTTCGCTTCCGTTTTTGTAGGGTACCAGGCTAGTGGGTCTTATTGGCTAATTGAGTGATACAGGCGTATGATATAGGCCTAGGGCCCTGCCCTAGATCGATCCTTGACACTTTAGTGATTCAGGTCACTGACATCCGTGATCAACCATAATATCGTGTGCATGCCCCTTTTTCGACAGGCTTAGGCTAGGGCCTACCTAGTTATTTTATTCGGCCTGGGCCCGGGGTAGAATTGGCCCAGAGCATGGCTCTGCTAATCGTAAAAGGCGATTCAAGAGAAAAAGTCCACCTCGCAAACATCAGCTAGTAAGCGGGGAGTAGGCCTATTTTACTCTCCGAACCTAGAGGCGAGCTCTGGCAATCGTCGTCGGGGACCTTGCCCCCTTCCCTTGACGACCCCCCGGCGACGATGACAACCGCGACGTGAGAAACCCCCCTTCCTCCCCTTACCCGTGGCTGGTTCTGACCAGCATGGCCCCCTCCTCCCCCCCCCCCCCCTTAGGCTAGAATGGTGCATTATGACCTAACGGTTGACGCGTCCTTAATCCAAATAAACAAAAAACTTCTTCGATTGTGACGGGACAATTTTAAAACACTGATATTGCTGGTAAAGCTTAGGTACGCGGGTGAGGGTGGGGGCAAGACTTGCGCGCCTTGTTCGTACGTTGGGTCTCGGTCATTTCAACCAATTGGCAGTTTGCGCATCGCGATTTTTCTAAAGTAGGCCTAACCACAAGCCCCCTGAATTCAACTTATTATTAGGACCTGTAGGCCTACACCCTAGCCTACATTCTGTTCATTAGGTACCAGTATTATAATATTTTGCATTTTTGTTTGTGCGACGACAAGTCCTAGGTACTCTTTCGGTTGGTATGAACAGTTTTTTTTATGTGTACCTACAAAACCTTTAACGTTGCTATTTTAAATCCAAAGAACCTACAAAACCTTTAGGCCCTAACGTCGCTATTTTAAATCTAAAGTAGGCCTACCTACTGATCAAAAACTGTCCATACCAACCAAAAGAGTTCCAAGTGCTAGACCTACTAGGACTTAGGCTCTAGAGTGAGTAAGCCCCCTAGGCGTAAACAGTTGTCCACATGAGCCTAGGACCTATGTGACTATTATAACGAGTTAAAATAGTAAATAATTATGCCTTATCTTGGATCACCAAGTGTTTTTGACGTTTGCTTCCTTATTTAGGCCTAATGCAAGTAGGGTTTCCAACTTTGACCAGGGAAAAAATGGCCTGCCAAGTAAATTCGTGGGAAAGGGACCAAGCACGGGGGCAGAGCCCTCCAACCATACCATAGCGCCGCAGATGAAAATTTAGAAATTTGGCTTTTTAGAGTGTGTTTGGTGCGTATCTGTGGTGGTAGGCTGAATGGAGAATGCAATATTGATACAATGTAGTTTTTGTGCAGTCAAAACTGGAAAACCACGAAAAAGAAGTGGGTTCACGTTCACGAGGGAGCGACTGACTGTCTGCATTGACAGCGGACTGATGGCAGTCTTCGGCCTCGCTCAGCTCGCTTGCTGTCGTGTCGAGTAGAGAGGGGGTGGGGGTTGGCCAGCTAGGTCATGGGGAAGTGGAGAAGAGCAGTGTTTACTCATTAGTTGGGATTTGGGAACAAAGCAATGTGTAGGTTGGTTTTTAAATATTTGTTTTTGTTATTTGTTAATGTACCTAGGTATATAGGTAGTAATATTTTTAGTATTATGGCTAATTTACGTTAAAAACCGGCAATAGTCTAAGGGTCTGACTGGCAACCCGCCAAGGGGGCAAAAACCGTCCGGTTGGCAACCCTAAAATGCAAGCACAGCAGGAAAGTAGAATCTAGGCTAAGTACAGTAGGCGGTAGGCCTACAGTAGCCTTCCTACTTTTGTTTTATTAATTACATAAAATGCAGACACAACAATAAAATAAAATAAAAATTAGTAATTGAAATAGTACTAGCCTAATATTCAGGGTTGAGTAGGTTAGGTAGGTAATACTCGACATTAAGATCATTTATTAATATTATACCTAGTAGGCCTATTATACGCGTCGAATATACACGTAGTAAATTGAACTTTGCGACATTAATGACACGTCGAAAATTACTGGGAGGAAGAGCGTAGGTAGGGGTAATATGGGTAATGGGGAACAATGGGTAATCGGGAACAGTGGCATTCCCTTGTTTCCGTTTGAAAACAAAATTATGAAAATTACTGTACTGTTTAGCTCCATTGATGTTTATGGCCAGGCAATTACAATTACTTGCATTGCTACTTATGTTCAGTATTTTTTAATTTTTATTTGTCACCCTGTAAAAAAATCATGCTATTGTTTTTACACTTTTTACTACTTTCAATTATTTTACAGGCTAATGCAGTAACACAAATTAAAACAGCATGCATAGAAAGTTACCTACTTCTTGTGTCAACATGATCATGATTTTCATTATTTTTTAACATTTATGCATATCATTAAATTTAATGATGTTCCTCATTACCCTAATAAGTTAATTTTGATGGTAAAGAGGAACACACAATGAGGGTAATCAGGAACAACGTAGGTAAAGAGGAACAAGCCATTTATCACTGGATTAATATCTGTGGGGTAAATGGGAACAAACATACACACACATCGGCACACATTGGCATTGGGGACATTGGCAGTTGGTCAATTCATTCTAGCTCGATTTAAATCGGGAAAAAGAAAAGCACAAACTTTTCGATTTGTGTGCAACTGTGCATCATACAAGACATTGTTGTTCCTGAAAATTGTGTATTGGGCACCAGTCGGTGAACAATGATCATTATCTAGGCTATGTATAGCAGTAGAAAGTGATGTATCCATCATGACTATTTCTGACATAATTGCAATCCTCCCATTTCCCGACATGGATGGGGCTAACGATCGCATCAAGTATAAGTTTGCCTTTAAAGTTGATGTGAAAGAGGCCTAAATGCACTATGCCATAGCATTATCAGACATGTGGGCTAAGTCATGACTTCTGTCAACTAACTTTGTTTAAAGTTAGCCTCTAGTCATGTAGGCCCTATATGCATTTCTACCCCTATCGCTCTTTTCTGTTCCTTTTTACCTTAAGTTGGAAGTGTGGTTAAATCTGACCTATTGGTACAAAGACTCATCTAATAATATGTAAGCTGCTCGTTGGCTCGTTGGTCTTGTGGTTAGCGTATCTGCTTCCAATGCAGAAGGTCCAGGGTTCGATTCCCGCTAAAGTCAGAAGTTTTTTAACTTCTAATTTGGACTTAAGTCCATCAGTTCGTGTCTTAGGAGTTTGTAAACGGTGACTTTGGAGCCGTCCTAGCAACGAAGCACATAATAAATTTCAGAGTTGTTCTGAATCGGCCTTGTTGATTCTGGCGTTGACTCGCGGGTGTTCGCACTGTCCATACCACTGATTGCTATATTTCCTATTAAAAATATCGATCTTTGGTTGGTTATCGCTCACTCGTCGATTGCGTCGGGGCCTGCAGGGTTGGCTTGATCGCTTTGATTTAAAGTCCCCCACTGAAAATCAGTTATATAACTGAGTGGGTGGACTCTAAATAAAATTTATTTATTTATTTAATGACCATAAAAATAAGTGAAAGCTAATATAAAAATGTTTTTTGTTTTTTTGTCATTAGTTTTTAACTATTGTCACCCCTGTTTCCAGGGTTGTTTCCCGGGGTTGTTTCCCAGATTGTTTCCCAGATAAAGTATTTTCAATTACCCGTAAAATTTCCATTTATTGTCACATTTTATTTTGGCAAATTGCAATGGAATAGGGAATTTGCATAACAATATTTTATGGTTCTACTGGGTTAAGGCTATCTTCCTTTGTACAAAAATATCTTATTTTCTTGATTTTGAGAATATTTTCATTTATAAAATAAGGGTGAAAGTTTCCTACATATTTTGGCGGGAAAAAACGGGTCATACGTCACCAGCCTTCATGATGCCAATCAACCAATCACGTAACGATATATCAAGTTACTCGCTTTCGGTGATTATCTTGGCTGTGGAAGCATATTTTGACATCTAGTTTGTTCTAATAAGATTAATAATAGTAATTAGTAATAGTAGTAATATCACAACGTAAGTTTTAACTGCATTTTAATTGATAATAAAAAAAATAAAAAAAAGTAAAAACGCAATGTTGATTATGAAACTTGGAAAAGGACATCAACTTCTGTTTATTGTTGCCCATTGTTGTAAGAACCAAAGACATTGGTAAAAGGAGGGAATTTCGTTGTTTATCTAGGCGGCCGTGTTCGTCATGAAGGCCGGTGACGTAGGCAGCCGTTTCAAAATAAATGTGCGGGAAATTTAAAAGGTCAAACTTTGACCCTCAACAGATATTGAACGATTAACTTTAAAAACCTAAAATTAATGTTTTTATCATTTTTAGACGAATATCTATAAATTGCACATACTTTTACCGATATCTGGAACTTATGCAAATTCCCTATTGTGGCACCAAGCTCTATGTTCCTGATTACCCCAAATATTTTGCAATACGACCCTATGGCTATAGCAAGCCTTGTTCCCCATTACCCTCGGAGCTAGGGTAATGAGGAACAAACTCGTATTTTTTTTTTAAATTACCTCGCTTAGCCTATTCTGGATTTAAAAACAAAGTTTATAATTCCCACAGTACTAAAGGATATACCCCCACAGACTATGAAAAAAAAATTTGTTGAAAAAAGTTAGGCTAACCACACAATTACAATTAATTAACAAAGTGAAAACATTCAAAAAGTGTTCCCCATTACCCACATTACCCCCATTACCCCTAGTAGGTCTATGGATGGTCAAGTAATTTTTTTTATGATTTTGAGTTTGAAATTTTTACTTATTTTACCACGAAAATGGTTGGCTTGGCGCCCGTCAACAGGCGAAATGATCTTACTTCTTTTCAATGCGAAACTAGGGAGAAAGGATGAAATGCTTGGCTCAACTTCTATAGGCCTATCTCACAGCATTCACAGCCGAAGACTTTTGAAGGAGAACTTGGCTGTCGTTTTTTTTTTACAAATTTTTGTATTTGGGGAGGGGGGGATAATTAGGCTATGCTACAAACACTTGCTTAAAAGTTCAAAATATGTTGATTTCATTTGTTTTTAGGATTGATGAAAATAAGTCTGGAATTTGAATATATACAATTCAATAATATTCCTTATTTAATTTTCGACACGAATTTTCGACATGTTCTACATATTTGACATATTCTACACATATTTTTGACGCGACGTGTTGCGACGCGTCGTTTCCCAACCGTGGAATATTACAACAACAATGTATTACCGTAATAACTAAACAAATTTGGTAACAAATCGAATTAGTAGGCTACTAGGCCCTTCGTACGTTTGGATACTCGCTGCTTAATTGGTCCAGATATTTATCTCAATGTAACATGTTGTAATTTTGTACCTACCATTAATTTCAGGTCAGATGGTTCGATTGAAGTGTGGGATGTTTGCTACACCCCGCACATAGAGCGCTCGATACCAGCTATTACGAGCGGTACCGTTGAGGACCTGACATGGTGCAGGGATCGGCTGTTCTGTACGGGGTTGCACGGGATGGTCACAGAGTTCAATTTACTCACCCTTCAAATCAAAGTAGGGGTTATTTGATAGGCTACTCAATTCTAAGCATGCCTGGTCTGATGAATGAATGAATGTTTGCTTTATTTCCATTAAGTGTTGCAAAGGCCAATATAGTTGGATGAGCAAAGCGAAGACTTCAATTAGGTGGGGCTACAAAGTTCATATTTTACATTGACATTAAGGTTATGGTGATGTAGAACCTTTTGAAAGAAAAAGTTGAAAAAGTTATCCAGAATCCATAGAATAAAGGTTTTAATATGAGTTTTTTTTAGGTATATAATAACAAGTAACAATAGAAACTTGACAACAATCACCTACAATGCGTTCAAAAAGGACTTGCAAAAGTAAAGAGATCCCACGCAAACTAAAAACTTATTAAAAAAGCTCATCCATCAACGCGACTAAAAAAAGTGTTTGCGAAGCTTCCTACTTTTTTGTTTACAAAACATAGTTGACCCACAAAGTTGATATCTGGCCTTATATTGTTAATGTAATTTCAGTAGGCCCTAAAAGTTTTTGACATTAATATTTAAGATTCAAGTCCTAAACTAATTTTTTTGTGCTGCCCTAATTAGCCTAGACATAAATTCAAAAGTTTTATGATAGGCCTATTATACCGGTAGGTAATACAAACTTAGCCTAAGCAGGCCTACATAACTGCTCAACATACTTTGGTTATGTGTACTCTATTCTGAAATATGGTATACAGATCTGGGGAAATTGCACAACAGTAAATAGAATATTGCTTCAGCAAAAAAGGATAGTCAGAATTTATAAAAGTGGCAACAGAATTTGAAAAAACGTTGTTGAAACACGTGTATGTTTCGCGTTTTGGAGCAATTCAATGGAAAGAGACGCACGGTAGAAAAGAGAGAGAGAGAGAACCAACGCATGCGCACGGCCGACTAGCGAGGAGCAGCTTTGCACGTACAGCATCCAAGTGCACGGCGAGCTCGGCTGTCCGACATGTTTGTTTCTTCGATTCAACAGCCAATCACGGAGGATCGGCGCGCGACGTAGAAGAAAAATGCAAACATTATCTTGTTAAACTCGAACTCATTTAAATTCTAGGTAGGGCCAAGAACGTCCTGCAAACCAATCTTTAAGAGGCTGCATATTTTAACAGTACCAGTTATCTACATGATACATCCATACATGTAGGGTATCATACAAGTAAAAAGAAATGCAAAAAATTTCATCCTAAATAGTGAAGTGCAGTCTCATCACACTAGGACACACATAAACAGCTGCAACACTAGTATGGCACAGAGAAGCCCACATAGGGTACGTTCCGAATGATGCTAACTTGCAGCCTTGGGCGTGCCCAAAGCATTCCGTAAACACCGCCGCCATCACAACGCCCAATGTTAAACCTCGGGCATCTTGGGCATGTCTGGGTGTTGTGGGAGCGTGGGAGCATCATTCGGAACGTACCCATAATAATAGCATAAAGATGTTCAATGCCCTACCTAATGAAATAAAAAATATTAAATCTATTCACACCTTTAGGAGGAACCTTATAAGTTACAACATACCTCATTGAAGGCTGCCATTACAAGTTATCTGAATATGTACTAGGGCTAGGCTAGTGTAACATTGATGACATGTCTTATGGATACTACATTTAAATGTACTATATTTTTATATATCTTCTCTCTTTATGTAGGCTATATATATTTATTTAATTATTTTACATATCTTTAGTTTATGTCTCTAAATAAATCATGTTAAATTTATAATGGCTTAGGTGGAAGAACTTTCATGCTGGATTGAATCTTGCCTTTTTGTTGTTAGGTTACATGTTTCTTCTGTATGTATGTTATTATTATTATTATTTATTTTCCACTAATAGGCTTAGTAGGAAGGTTGGCAGAAAAGGGCAGTATGCCCCAAGCACAAGGTGTACCTGCCAGCCTCTACACAACAAACTGTGATAATAAACAAGCACGTATAAAACATAGAACATAGAGACATAAAAGAGACAAACATGGAAGAGACAAATTAACAAAACAATAACAATTCAATGAATTCATAATATCAAAAAAGCAATCATAATGTATGTAGAAGACTTAACAACTCTCTTGAGAGCAGACATGGCAAGACCTATCAAACAACAAACAAAGTACTACTCTACTCTACTCTGCCTCCATAAGGCCTAACATATTTGCTCTAATTTTCTCTAGAATGAATCTCCTCTCACATCTGGACCAGGGTGGTGTTTGGGTGTCAACCGAAAGAAGACCAGACTTGCGGTAGGTTGTGTTGAAATCTTGTTACCGGTGTTCTTGTTTGTAAAAGTATGTTATGATGAGTTGTAAGTCAATGTAAAGAAGTTGATTATTAAGCGAGCATTTCCATTTATTTTGACTCTGCCGGAAAAAATAGTCACTGGAGTTGAAATTTGGACCATCAGCAAGCTTTGTTCTGGATTGAATGCCATTAGTTTTGTGGCAAAATCGTTCAAAAAGTTACATAGTTACCCTATATTAAAGTTAATCGATTTTTTTTTTCAAACTAAACGGCGACAAAATCTGAGGTGGCCAAATCATTTAGAATGTCCGTCCGGTCACGAATATGTTAATTTTATTTTGATCCGATAAGTAGTGTAGATGGAAATTACATTTTAACAAAAGTAACGTTACCATGGCAACGAAAAGTCGCACGAGGTTTCTGGCCACTATGCATTGCCACCTAGAAGTAATCAAAATACTATCAAGGAAGCAGTGTATTATTTGTTACCAAAGAGTTAAAATAGTTTTCCCAAGGAAATGATGTCAAGGTCCTCTAGATGGCGGTGGATTTTATCCACAAAGTAAAGGTTTACCCACGGGTTTACCCAAATACCTTGCCAATAATAAATAATATTGGAAACATGGCCCGTGGACAGCGAACGTCGCAAATTTTAGAATTTAGAAAAATGTGCAATGTGGGTCTAGCTATAGCACGTGCTTGCTTATCAACACGTCCAACTGAGCGTTTCCTAGTATTTGGTTAGGCTGGTATCTTATGTTCATACTTGGGGAAGGAACTTTTTTAAAGAACGAGTTCCATTTTCCCAGAACTTTTTTAAGGAACTTGATCCTTTTTGTGGTTGAGGAACTTTTAAGTGATCAAGTTCATATTTTCAAGGAACGCTTTAGAAAGTTCCTTAAAACATTCCAGTTACAATTAAGTAGCCAAATTTTGTACTTAGAACCGCTTTTCAGTATTCGTTAGCAAACAACTTTCCCGTTATGTATCATTAATAATTTTCATATCATACATAATATATCATCATGATTCATGATCCTAACGCTCACCGTGCTTGCAAGTTGTACGCCAGTCGCTCTGCAGTCACATTAAACAAACTAAAAATTAAAGGGAACTTTTTAAAGGAACTTAAACTTTTTAGAGTACATAGGGTGTAAGAAGAAACTTGAACTTTATAAAAGTTTTTTTTTTATTGGTTGATTGATTGGATGGTAACTGAATCTTTGAAAAGTTCCTTTTTAAAAGGAACTTCCCCAAGTATGCTTATGTTTAATGTTTTAATAATTGGATGAGCGTAGCGAGTGAAGCGAAGACTTCAATTTCACTGACCCCCCAAAAAATTTAGCTCGGGTGTTTTTTTTTTTTTTTTTCTGTCTGTTTGTTCGCTCGATTCCGGGCAAACGGCATATGCGATCTTGATGAAAATTTGAGGGGACCTTCGTTTTCTCTGAACTTAGAGGTGTATTGTTTTTGGGTACAATCGAAGAAATATTTCTCATGAATATCGTACTTTTACGATTTTTTTTCGATTTTTAGTGCGATATTTTCGTGACATTTGGTCCGATTCTGACCAAACGGGTAGGGCTACAACGTTCATATTTCACATGGACATTAAGATTATGCTGATGTAGAACCTTTTGAAAGAAAAAGTTGAAAAAGTTAGCCAGAATCCATAGAAATAAAGGTTTTAATATAAGTTTTTCAATTTTTAGTGCAATATTTTCGTCACATTTGGGCCGATTCTGACCAAACGGGTGGGGCTACAACGTTCAGATTTCACATGGACATTAAGGTTATGGTGATGTAGTACCTAATGAAAGAAAAAGTTGAAAAAGTTAGCCAGAATCCACAGAAATTAAGGTTTTAATATGAGTTTTTTAGGTTTATAATACCAATTAACAAGTAACAATAGAAACTTGACAACAATCACCTACAATCCATTCAAAAAGCACTTGCAAAGGAAAAGTGCAAACAAACGCAAAAAACGCAAACAAAAAACTTACAAAAAATGCTCATCCATCAACGCGGCGGGACTTTAGCGTTTTCCTAGTGGTAACTCACATTGCCTTTTTTAGATTGAACAACAATAGGTCTAGGCCTATAATACCAGTAGCCTACACTGCCAGCCACAGTCTATAATATTTTATTATTCCTCATATTTTGTGAAATAGTTCTCCGCCCCTTCCACTAAAAATTTTAAAGGACCTGTAATAATCGGCACAGGCTTTGTGGTTTGCAAACTGCACATCTAACCTATTTCTTTGATGTTGTGTTTCTAGGTTGGTACAGAAGATGGCTACATAAATATCTTTGAAGTAGAAGACAGCGATCTTACGTACATGAAACTCTTGGACAAGCAAGAGGGCCGGATCTTGTGCCTCGCCTGGCACGGCCTGGGGGAGGTTCTCGTGACCGGCTCCCAGGACTCGGTGCGAGTGTGGAACGTACATTCCGGCCACGCTATCCACAGAATGACCACCGGCCGAGCAGAGGCCAGTAAAGAGACAATCGTGTGGTGCGTGGCGATAGCGGACGATTTCACCGTCATCAGCGGGGACTCGAGGGGGTGGATCTGTTTTTGGGATGCCCAAATAGGGACACAAGTTCAAAAAGTGCAGAGTCATAAAGCAGACATATTGACTTTGTGTCTAACAGAGGACCAGAATACAGTTTTTTGCGCTGGTAAGTTGATGGTGATTTGTTTTTGCCTCTATTTATTCTAGAGTTTTATTTTGCAAAAATTAGATTATTCATATTACCGGTAATCTCAATAATTTGATAGTAACATAATAACTTCATAACTGCTACCAGTATGGCTAATGAATTTTGAAAATAAACTAAAAAAACGCTTAAATCCTGCTGCGTTGTTGGATGAGCGTAATTGGTGCATTGAGCTGCTATGTGTTATGCGGATTTTCTGTTGTTCCGTGAAAAAATCATTACTAAGTTGAAGATTTTTTTAAAATTAAATTAAATTAAATAAAAAATAAACTTAAATTTTAATTTTTTTTAATAAATCGTAATTTTAAAAAAAGAAAAATTCGTAATATTGAAATTTTCACAAGAAATAATTATTCAATTGCGCACAAATTTTACACGAATAAATTAATTCATAAAATTAAGGTTCTGTGAAAAAATCATTACAATAGGATAAAGCATGTAGGTGTTAAGTCAAAGAATTGTTTTTAAAAAGAAAGAAAAAACATATATTTTTTTTATTTTCATGAGAAATAGTTTTTCGATTGCGCTCAAATTTCACACGAATACCTAAATTCATAAAATTAAGGTTCTTTGAAAAAAATCATAAAAATCGGATAAAGCATGTAGGTGTTATAAGCTGAAGAATTTTTTTTTTAAATCGAAAAAAAATCGTAATATTGCGATTTTAATGAGAAATAATTTTCCGATTGCGCTCAAAAACGTGGCAGTTCTAAGTTCAGAGATTTCGAAGGCCTCCATAAAATTTCATCGTAATTGGAGTATCGGTTTAGCCAGAATCGTGTTAACAAACACAATAATACAAACGGGAAAAAAAACATTCCGGATTTTTTTCTCCAGTGTAGTGAAATGGAATCTTCGCTTCGCTCGCTATGCTCATCCAATTAATGTAGGCTTGAAGTCGACTAAAATATTTCACTGCATAATTGTAGGTCTAGGCCTAAAGAAATTTGTTTGTGTGGAATACTATTAACCTGTTATTGTTGTGCTATATCTTCAAAATCTAATGAATGATCTCGATTATTTCAGGAGTGGACCCCATAATTGCGAGCTTTGCGCGTGTAAAGGCACGCGAAGGTCAGATGGGGCATACAAAGTGGGTGAAGTCAATTGACAGAAGAGTTCATGACAACGACGTGAGAGCTCTGTTAAGTACAGGAGAAAAGCAATTGTATTCCGCTGGGGTTGACGGCTACCTAGTGTCCACCATCTACCCACCCAAGTTAATGGTCAAATACTCTCCTATCATGCAGGTAGGCTGTAGATTACAGTCCATTTTACACTTAGACCATAAACAGATATTTTGTCAGTTAAGGACATTTAGTTTTTAGTTGGTTAGTCAAGCTGACTGGTTTAAATTTCAGTGAGCATCCTAAGGTTCAGTATTTGAAGGAAATGATTTATTATCAGCCCAATATTGAATTACCGTATAGTACCGAATATAGCCGAGGAGGGATTTTGAGACCTAAAATAATGAAAAAAAGGTCGGCCTATATTCAGTACTATGCGGTAGATTAATTGTTTTTTTTTTAGCCATAGAAGCCACTATGGACCAATTATTTGATAATTCGATAACCGATTATGACTTTTGGTTATATCGATTATCAAAATGATATCCATTATTGATTAATGTGTGCATCCCTAGACTCTACAACAACCACAGACGAGTCATTCCACTCCCTCATACCACGTTTACATTACTGTAGGCCTAGTTACTACGTGGGTAAATATTACCTGGGTATCCACTTTCGTTTACACGACACTGGGATTACGATCGTATCGAGTAGTTCATTAACCACCTAAACATAACGTTCTCGGAAACTATATTTAGAAGGCTGCGCGTACTCAATAACATAACCTTAAAACTCCATCTGTAATTTTCATCTCCGGCTGACAGAAGATTTGAATCAATATATTATTTTTTTCATTACCGTAGTGAAATCTGACATCTCAGATAAGTTAATAGGAAGAATAATACAGAAGAACACGTTCAAGCTAGGAAGCTTGGAATTAAGGTTATGTCTGACAATCAAATTACCATGGTAGGCCTAACTAAACAACAACTACAAAGTTACGCGAGTAACCTGCCTAAATTACCCTTGTACGATTTTCTACCAGTTTAGCAACTTTCAAGCGTTCACACACAGAAGTCACCCGCGTAATAGACGATTTTCAAAATCACCAGCACCCTCTATATCGCGCGCGCAAAGCATTATGGGAGATAGGTGCATTTACACGCTAAATGCCATATGCTCGGGTGTGTGGAGAACTGCGTTTCCAACAATGGCAGTGCAGTCAGCCACAATCCCAATCATATGGCATTTAGCATGTAAATGCACCTTTCTCCCATAATGCTTTGCAACGAATCGCGCATGCGCAGTTAATTCTGAAAATGGTCTATTAGACCTACCCGCGTAATATGCTAGTAATGTAAATTGTAAACATGGTACAGGAGGCCAAGTCTTGAGACCACTCGTTTCGAGTCGAGAAGTGAGTCGAGTCGCTCATTCTATGTCACCAGTGACTTGGGGTAAACGATAATCGGTAGTCTTGGGACCATTTTCACGGCTTGAGGCTCCGCCCCCAACAATCCCATAGTGACCAATAGAAAACTTTGTTACAAAATAAAATCGATCAAAATCACAGCTAGTTAGATTGAAATAATCGATCTCTTTATTATGAAAGCTGTGCTATTTTGTTTTTGTATTGTTGTTTTGTTGTTGTTTTTGAAAGGTAGGCCTAGATATCCAATGTCAGATAATTTTTTAAATGTACATATTTAATTTAACTTGGTGTTTGATCAATTTGGAAAGGGGTGATGCATGTCTTAATACGGGTAGGCCTACGTTAATTTGCCGGTTGCTAGCTCACCGTGTTACATCTATTATTGCACAACGTTCAACTAGATTGATATGTCACAATTTATAACTACCAAATCAATAACAAACTGTTTTGATCGTCTCAAATCGACAAAGTTCACAAGTCACCACCAAATACCTCGTGGTTTGAAACGTGAAAAAACATTCGTTCCAAGTCACCGTGCGACTCGTGAACTATTGTCCCCAAGACTACCGATTTGGCAATTTTGAGCGACTTGGAGGAATTTCTCGACTCAGAACGTGTGTGAGTTGAAACGAGTGGTTTCAAGACTTGGCTTCCAGTCCTTTCCAAGAAACTATACCGACCCAGATCCGTTCTTACTACTTTCCATTAATATAACCATTTAAACAACTTTAGAATATAGTCTACCAAATATTTTAATTTTGCTAAATTAGTATAAAGGGCTTGTAATCATTGTAACTTATCAATATTTTTACTCATTTTGAAGGCCAACTTATAATATATTATATTATATTATATCATATTATATTTATGTATTAGGCCTACTTTTGTAGCCTATATTGTATATATCGTGTGTATGTGTGTGTCTACTGTATTTTACTATTTTCAATCTTTACTGACAAAACAGGCTATATTTGTATTATGTATGAATCAATGGTGAATAAATTATCTTATCTTATCTTATCTTAAGTAAATAAATGTTGTAAATGCAATTAACTGGTAAACATGTTATTATTTGATTTACATTAAACTAGCTAGGCATAGGGCTATAGCACTGTAGAGTAGGTCCTACAAGTTCGGGTGTAAAAATGGGAAAATACCAATTATTGATTGACATGCAAGGCAGACAGGTTTTGTCGCCGCTCTGCGTAGAACAATGTTCATACAAGCTTCTTGTGTTGTGTAGGTACCGGTAATTCTTTTTTCCAGGAAGTATTGACGGCCTGATCCGACCTCGGGTATTTTTATCTACCCAAAAATTACCTGTTTTTGGGTACCCCCACATTCCTAGGTAAAATATAACTCAGCCACAAACTTTTCATCAGCCGGTGTGGTTGGTCGCACACAACATACATGCGTTTAATGTTTTTAGGGAAACATTTAACGTGTACACCCATAACAAATGTGTAGGCCTACACTGTACCATGCTTACGAGGAAGTGCAGCAATACCGCCTTAAAAACCCTGCCCCCACTGAACATCAGTCCTTGTAGGCTAACTGAGTTGATCGTCTCAATAAACACATATTTGTTTATCCTTCCTAGGGTTGCCAGGTGTCCCGTATTACCCGGGAAATCCCGTATTTGATGGGTGTTTCCCGCGTCCCGTATGCTCTAACCCATTGATCAGTATATCACGTATTAAGAATAAAGTAGTCCCTGTGCGCTTTTTCAACAAATCAACAATACGCGCGGGCGTATAGTTATCAATCCCTTCCCCTCGACCGGCCTTGGTGCCTGATCAGTCTGCCGCTGCTGCCTGCAGTTAGGTGGTGGGTGTTATTCGAGTGCATCATTAGCGCGGTGAGTCATTGTAGCGAGTGTCTCTAGCGGCGTGCGTGTGACAAACGCATTCGAACTCAGTGAGTGAGGCAATGATAAACAACATTAAACATGAGTGACGATGAAGATGGTAATGATGCAATAGTAACGAAGCAATAAATATCAATGATCTGATAATCAATGAAATGTGCCTATCAATAAAGTGATAATAATTTTGGTTCTATATAGCTACTTACTTTTCTGTACATTCCTTATCTGATTACCTCTCTACTTCAATCACTTTATTGCTTTAAAATTTTCACTGAATTACTCTCAAATGCGTTTTAGGCCCTTCCCCAAAAAACACAACCCCAAAAATTTTCCGCCTCCGCCGGCTGGGGCTTCGCCCCAGACCCCAGTGTCACTACGCAAAGTACTGTCCCGTATTTGAGTTTCACTAATCTGGCAACCCTAATCCTTCCATAGAAATGGGAAGCTAAAACATGACCCAATTGAAGATTGTATAGGCCCTAAGTAAATGGTTGGTTCTCATCAACTGTGAATTTGTTACTCTAGGTACGGTTTGGTATGTGTAGCCCACCCACAAATCCACCAAAAAGTTATGGGCCAGCAAAAATAAAGAGGGGCTAGTAGTTTCGCGTCACAGCCTGGGTCTGGGCACGATTTTTTGTAAGATTTCGTTATGTTTGATTGCCTAAAAGAAAATGTGATTTAAAGCAAATTTGTATCGATAACAACTTGCTAAAATAGTAAACCAATGTTGCATTGATTAATGATTTTCTGTCTTGATGATTTAAGGGCCAGCATGAAATTTTTACTCGTCTGGCCGGTAATTTTCCACCCCTGGTGTAGCCTACTAAACAGTGAGGAAATAATTATCAAGCAATTGATATAGGCCTAGGACTATTTTATGACCGGAGGGTCTGCACTCAGACTCAACACAATTAAACATAAATTTAGGCAAAACAAATGCTATATAGGCCTATACAGTAAGATCTCTCTTATCCGATCTCCTCTTATCCGATGTTCCGTGTTAACCGAGCCGCCAAAAAAAAAAAAAAAAAAAAAAAAAAATTAAAGTTTTAAATACGTAAATAAAACATAAAAATAATTACAGACGCCGCGCCGCACTTTTTTAAATGTACTCGCATACATTTGTAGGCATGCCTTACGAGTGAGTGCAAAGAAGATAGATCGGCGATATATCTCGACTTTCGAGCAGTGTGCATCAGTGTACTGAGCGTATAGAGTTCAGTGGTCAGTGTGCGTCGGGCGCATCGCCGGTAAGCGTCAGTGCCACCCACTGAGCATATAGAGGTCAGTGTGCGTCGCGCGCCTGCGCGTGCGCATACGATCCAGCCATCTCACACACAGCTGTTCAAAGATGGTCGTTGTGGAACTAGATGCAATCATGTTACAACCGATTCACGAAATTCGTAATCACGACGCATTGAATTGTTATTCCTGGGCTTATCTTATTCTTTCCCAGACTTATCTTGCGTCGTGAGCTTCAGCGCGGGCATAGTAGTGAGAGGTTTTCCCACATGAGAAAGAGAGCTAGGCCTAGGCCTATGTTTGCATTGTAGGCCTAGGCCTACTGCGTCGAGTTTAGGCCTAGGCCTAGGCCTAGACATACGTTTTTATTACGACATGTTGGCCTAATTGTGTACGTGTGTTCGTGAGCTTGAAGTACAAGCTATTAAATCATTTATTTTACCCTGTATGAAGTGTATCGTGTGTATTTTATGTTCCTTTATCCATTACATGTGTCATATATCATTTTACCACTTCAGGCTATGCTACGAGAGCAAATAAACAATTGATCCGCGCCATCCGAGTTTTTCGCAAATCCGAGGTGCCCCCGGTCTCATCCAACTCGGATAAGAGAGATCTTACTGTATTAACAAAATTAACCTATTTCTCGCAGGTCTGACTAATAGTTATGCCTTTTCTTGCCCAACTAATTTGACATATTGTTCCTGTACCCATTCCACTTTCATTGAAATAAAATTGATATCTCCCCATCATCTGGTTCATTGCAGCCTCCACTGATAACTGTCTGCCAATCGTCCCGCTGTCTCCTCATGCGTTACGACTGCCACCTGGAGGTCTGGCGGCTGGGCAAGTCTGTGCCCGTCGAGCCGTCCAGCCACGGCATTCTTCCGCTCCAGCAAGACTGCGTCAAACTGCTGCATCTCTCGTCGCGTAACGCCGAGCCCATCGTGTGCTGTTCGATGAGTCGGGACTCGCGCTGGCTCGCGTATTCCACGCCGAGTATCGTGCGCTTCTTCAGTTTCTCATTGGACGGGGGTAACTTTATTTTCAATGTTTTCAATTATTGATATTCATTCATTGGGTAAAGGGATTGACTCAACAGGACTACCATTGAGTTCATAGTGAAGACCTAGTTAAAGAGATCCAGCGGCAGTGGCCTCTTTTCTGCCGCGTTACAAAGCCTGCTAGTTATTGATTGCAAAGTATGAAGCTTCGACCACACTTTACTGATCTGTACGTACTACGTATGTGATTCACTGTCTTCTGATAAACATAGGTACTAACCGGCTTGAGTGTTGGTGTATGGTGCGACAGACAAGTGGCCACTAGCTATAGGTTTCTAACTACACAAATAAATTTAATGGGGCTCCTTCATGAAAATAGTATCCAGTTGGGTATCTAATTTACTACCTAGCCTATTGATGTTGATGAACTTTATTTTAAATTTAAATTTCATCTAAGGCTACCTACTATTTCATTATTTCTTTCATTTAGGCTTAGCCTACTATGTATTGAGTTGAAGTAGTAGTAGTAGTATCACTTTTTTTTTTATTTAGCAAATTGCTATTTTTACAATACATTTCACTTTCACAATATGGCCTATAATATATTCAATTTCATGTATATAATGCAATTCCCTATACAATCTTCATAGGCATCTTTATAACTTCACATTACGTCATTGTACCTTAATCATAGACATTGTACTATTATTATCCCGAGTGGGCTCCCATAAAATACATTCATTATAAATTCACATAAGTATAGTATCAGTGTAGGCCTACTATATTTTATTCTAGAATGAACTTTTAATTTGTTATGTATTAATGGTTAGTTATTCATTACATTATACAAAACAAAACAAAATATTCAATTCATACCTAGTGCAATAGCCAATAGGTACCCTATAAAATAAAATAAAATACGCTTCTTACATTATTATTTCCATCAACTTATATTATTTGATATCTGTAATATATACATTTAGTCATTTACAATTCATGCAAAAAACAAAATAATAATATATATATATATATATAGGCCCTTGTAGGCATAAGCTACTCTACTGTACATAAATCTTGATACCTGGTAGGCCTATATATTGAAATCGCTTAATCCCGTGTTCTTTGATCCATAGAAGATGGTCAACCTCACCTGGAGAAGCTGAGTGGATTCTCCGCTGACAACGGACCGGCCCACACTATTGTGTTCGCTCCCGACGGCAGTTACGCGGTTGTCGTTGCAAACCTCAGGGATGTCCGTGTTGTTCAGATTGGCGGCGGGGAACTTACAGTTGTGCACACCCTCAGGCCTACAGGTGAATACTATCACATTACATTACCGGTCCCCACTGTTTAAATATAATTATAGTTATTTATTGTGTTTAACCAGCGGCTTAGCCGGTTACCACTCCAACAACGAAGCTAAGCAACATCAGGCGTGGTTGGGGAGAGAGTGGGTGACCACTCTGCCCTTGACCATTATTCTATAACGCACAGTGAGAACTTGTCACATGAAATGAAATGAGAACTTCTCTTTGGTATTCTGTAACGCCATTTTGACAGTTGTCATTTGATTTCACGTGAGAAGTTGTTACTGACAAAAATCTCTGTGACAACTTCTCACAAAGCTTCTTAGAGGTGTTTAGCGCAAAATGAATTATATTTTATCTCACTGTTACCGTATACACTTTTTGAGACGGTGCATGCAGCAATGGCTAAATTCTGATTGGTTGAAGTAGGCCTACTTTACGTGCTACGATGGCTCAGTCGCTTTGAAATTTACCCAAATCCCTGTGCTCGTGACAAACTCGGCCTTCAGAATCGCTCTTTTCACAAGTCACAGCGCGGTGAAGTGACAACTACCACATAGTTTCAAAATAAGGGTCCTGAAACACACGTACATACCGCTGGTTAGAGCAGATGGAGGGTTCAAGACCTAGTGTAACTGCTTCGTTCTCCTCGACGTCTGCTCGGCAGTCCGGGTTAGTGGAGGAACCTATATGACTGTCAAGGTTACACCGTCCTTTCAGATGGGACGTAAAGCCGTTGGTCCCCTTCGTACTTTTCGAAAGGAGTAGGCTACGTGCCGGTACTGGGTACACCCTCCTCCCTTCTCAACTAGGAAAACGCTAAAGTCCCGCCGCGTTGATGGATGAGCTTTTAAAATTTTTAGTTTGCATGGGATATCTTTACTTTTGCAAGTTCTTTGTTTTGCTGCCTACGCATTGTAGCTCATTGGTGTCAAGTTTCTTTTGTTACCTGTCATTTGGTATTATTTACCGTAAAAAACTTATATTAAAAGCTTTATTTCTATAGATTCTGGCCAACTATTTAAACTTTTTCTTTTAAAAGGTACTACATCACCATAACCTTAATGTCCATGTATAATATGAACGTTGTAGCCCCACCAGTTTGGTCAGAATTGGCCCAAATGGCACGAAAATATCGCACAAAAAAATCAAAAAACTTATATTAAAAGCTTTATTTCTATGAATTCTGGCTAACTTTTTCAACTTTTTCTTTCAAAAGGTACTACATCACCATAACCTTAATGTCCATGTATAATATGAACGTTGTAGCCCCACCCGTTTGGTCAGAATTGGCCCAAATGTCACAAAAATATCGCACTAAAAATCGAAAAAAATCGTAAAAGTACGATATTCATGAGAAATATTTCTTCGATTGTACCCAAAAACAATACACCTCTAAGTTCAGAGATTTCAAAGGTCCTGTTAAATTTTCATCAAGATCGGATATGCCGTTTGCCTGGTAGAGAGTTAACAAACAGACAAAAAAACAAAAAAAAACAAAAACAAAAACAAAAAACAAAAAAAAAACAAAAAAAAAAAAACACCCGAGCTAAATTTTTTGGGGGTCAGTGAAATTGAAGTCTTCGCTTCGCTCATCCAATTAAATTTGCACTAGTGGATTATATTATCCGTTGCAAATAGAGGCTTAATAATAATAATAATAATAATAATAATAACAATAATAGGCCTAATAAATCAACGTGGGCTTTAATGTCTAGTCTGGATTGGATATTTTTGTAACATTGACCAATACACTGTTTGTATTACTATATTTCCGATATAGGTTGCCATCAAATAATGGTCACATCCTTATCATAGTTACGTGGCCTTAGTCATTAATCCTCTACATTTCACTTAACTCACTCGATTGTTGTTGCAGTTTTAAAAGACTACGTGCACTTGGTGACCTTCTCGCCAGACGGCAAGTTCCTCGTGATGGCCGACCGCAAGAGTAACATCGCCGTCTGGACGACCTCATCGTGGGAACATTATTGCAGCCTGCCGAAGATGAGGAGCGCACCAACAGCTATGGCGGTTCAAGACGGCACGGACTTCCTGGTGGTGGTGTACGCAGATCATAAGGTAGGCAGGTCTACTTGTTCATAGGTTCAGGTAAAAACAGAACCATGCAATCTATAGACAGTAAATACAAAATATGCAACGGAATTACAAACAAAACAAGAAAGTATCCAAATAACTTAACCCCTTTATGGTACATTTAATTTAATGTAGGTATTTGTCTCATTTGTCATACAATTTACATTACGGGTATATAGGGCCTATCAAGAAAGTATAGGCCCTAGGATATTAAATTTATTAAAAATTATTCTTGAATTAAATTGAAAATAAACATGTTTTAAAATCCGTGATTAATCCGTGATAACACATAGGCCTGTGATAAAAGTATTTATAATTAACTCCTAAGTAGAAGTGGTGGTAAATGAAAAATGTACCCTTCTGTTTTTAGAGTAAGTTTAAGGTGCGTTTACTGTTCGGCGTTGCTCGCGAAGCAAAGGGGCAAAGTTGGCAAAGGCAAAGGCAAGTTTGCCGCGAGTCAGCAACACTTGTTATATTCACAGATTGATTTTAGGACGCCTTTTTAAATGAAAAACATGGCTAATCGTCATTACAACTATTGTTGTCAGGTATATAAATATAATGTGGAGTCGGGGCATGGGCGGAGCAATTTATTTCCTTGTCGCAAAGGCAAAAAAGATGAACTTAGTTTATGTTTCTTGCGAGGCCTCGCGCCTTTGCGCGTTCGATTGAAAATGCACTCTGATTGGTCAACGCGCCTTTGCTTCGCGAGCAACACCGAAGAGTAAACGCACCTTTAATCTGGTGGTGTAGGCTACTTGCTTAGCTTTGTCTTTTTGTACGTGCTTTCCAGGTAGTATCCGTCTTATATATATTTTTTTGAATTGTGTAATATTTTCTAGATTGTCGAGTTCAGTTTAAAACGCAAAGAGAAGAAATACACTGCGTTCTCTCGGAGTCTGGACGACAACCTCCCTAGACAGTGGGTGTGTTGTCGGTTCCCCGTGACGAGCGTTACGTTCGACCCTCGCTGCGACGACGTGTTCCTAATGCACGACGACGCCTCAATATGGATCATCAACAAGAACAAGAGACTGCCTAAGTGGAACGCTAAAATCCCCCGTATCGACACGTCTTCCGACAGCCAGAGTCACCTTAGTCACGAGATCAACGGCACGTTCTCGCACAATCGCAGAAACAATCACACAAACTGTGCATTTAATGTCCTCAGGAAGTACAAGGTACGCTAGTCGATTAGGCCTATAGGAGGGGGAACAAGGGTTATTGAAGATACTTTTAACACCAAGTGCCTTTTTATACTTTAAAGAATTACCTTGGATATTGACAATTGCACAATATAAAAAATAGAGTAAGTTGCCTTTCTTGTAGGCCTACAATTATTTAATTAAAACCCAGAAATAAAACACATTTGTAATGCCTCTAGGCCTACGGTATCATTGTAATGTGCAACAATATTTGAAAAATGTTTACTCCTAATGATTTCAACCATTTTTTTTCCAATCATCTTCATCATTTCAATCAATGCCCGGTAGGTAGCTCTACTGTAGGCTAGTGTAAAACGTTAACATTGAGTTGGACTTGGACCTAGACCTGGAACATAATTCAGACACACCCATACAGTGAGTTTTAGTCCATCTAATAAATTGTGTGTTCCTTTCTCTAGTAGTACTCTATTAAATCCAATAACTTTGTTGTTTGTAGCACCTTGTGTACGTGGGATGGCTGGGTGACGATGAGATGGTTGTTCTGGAGGTGACGCCCCTGTCGCTCGAGGAACATCTTCCTCCCTCGCTCCAGCAGAAGAGATTCGGAGGAATATAGTAGATCCAGGTGAGGTGATTACGCACACGTAGTCTCCTTGTGTTGCTTGTACCGGTGCTCATGTTTTATTAATCAAATATGGCAATAAAAGTTTAAAGTGTTTACTAGGGATGTCTAACAATATGAAAATTCAAAATTTATGTCGATAATTGCGCCAAAATGAGAATAATATTGTGCGAATATAGCGCAAATTCGGTCATTTGTAATCATATCACGATATATCGGCATAAAACTCACTTTTCTCGCATTTGCGTCAATTTGAATTGAGCGCCATCTCAACACTGGTCGGCGTATTGGCCGCCACCTACGACGGGTCCCTCGATGCCCCTCCCACGAGCGAATGTGCGAGGGAGCGGCGATTGCTGTTCCTCGATCCGTCAAATAGATCGCGAGTGGAAAAACCCGTTTTGAGACGCTGGGAATTCGATGAAATCCAAAATTTAGGAGAAAAACATAGTTGTAGCAGCGTTGATTAGTCATATAAACTTCTATGTCGCTACTGAATTAATAATTATTGTGATATTACTAGCAATATTGATATTGTACGATTATCGCAATACAGCCACCTATATTGTGATAATATTGATGATCAATGTAATCGATATATGATTATTGTTGACATCCCTAGTAGTATTTACTTTTTATTTACCCAATTGCAAGTTACCTTTTTGACACATTTTTGTAGTTCTCAAAGGCTTGGAATTGATGGTAATGCTACACTTGTTAAATTAGCTTTAATAAAATCAGTGGTTGGCTTGCAATCAAGTAAATACAGTAGATTAAAAGTGTTTGTACAAACCCAGAGCCGTTTTCTTACTAGACGTGTGACAGCTTCAAGGCACAGTTCAGACGTACGTATCCCAAAACCTTTGTAAGTCCACATAATAGAGCTTCAATTTCTTGCATTATTGTCCTGGTTCATGGTTATATAAATAGGGATGACATCGATTCCAAAAATTTGAAATCGATCATTGTGACCTAATAATCGATTTGGAATCGATTCCCAAGAAAAAACTTTTAAATTGTATGCACAGTTAATTTGGTGGTCATTTTCTGCGAAACACGGGATACGAAGCGATATTTCCGCGATCTTTTTCCGCGAAGCCCATGATGACGTCACCCGCCCGCCTCACGCCACGGAGCGATGTATTTCGTAACGTTGGGTCGTCGTCTGTTGACCGTACTGCCTGCTGGCCAGCCTTTGTGTACGATTGGCGTCTGGCTGGAGAGGGAGGGACAGTAGGGGGAAAGTAAACCAAGTTTAAACTGTCTAGTGAGTTATCGATTCCTTCAATTTGGAATCGATGCAGACAGGAATGATTCTGCCATGTCATCCCTAGTTGTAAACTACCTTTTGAAATACACCCATAGTAGCGACTAGCGATAACTGACTGGCAATAGCCATAGTTTCCTTTATTTTACTCCCACTTGCCCATTTTGGTACTCCAGTAAGTAACAAAAGCACAATGAAAAAGACCGTCACACTCACACCCAAGTTTTAAAATGGTGAACAACACTTTAAGAGTGTAAAACTAAAACCAATGCTAGCAAAAGATTTTGTATCCTGCAGCAATTGCTGCTCAGAGTGGAACAAACCGTAGTATGTTTGTGTGTGTTTTCTCAACCTCTTAAAAATGGAGTTCATTATGCGGATTACGAGTAAGTTTAGAATACTCCTTTTGTTTACATCCCTTTCGTCCACAAAACATTAATTTTGAATAATTTTGGAAGCTTTTGGAAATAAGCCGCAGCCCATTTGCAAGGGAATTTAAGTTGAGAAAAACAGTTTGGGCTTTTTTGGATGAGCGTAGCGAGCGAAGCGAAGATTCCATTCTACTTCACTGGAAAAAAAAATCCGGAATGTTTTTTTTTTTTCTTTTTTTTTTTTTTTTTTTTTCTTTTTGTATTTTTGTCTGTTTGTCCACACGATTCCGGCTAAACCGATACTCCGATTGCAATGAAATTTTATGGAGGCCTTCGAAATCTCTGAACTTAGAACTGCCACGTTTTTGAGCGCAATCGGAAAATTTTTTCTCATGAAAATCGCAATTTTACGATTTTTTTCGATTTTTAAAAAATTTCTTCGACTTATAACACCTACATGCTTTATCCGATTTTAATGATTTTTGCACAGAACCTTTATTTTATGAATTAAGATATTCTTGTGAAATTTGAGCGCAATTGAAAAAATATTTATCATAAAAATCGAAATTTTACGGGTTTTTTCTTTTTTTAAACAATTCTTTGACTTATAACACCTACATTCTTTATCCGATTGAAATAATTTTTTCGCAGAACCTTTATTTTATGAATTAATATATTATTGTTAAATTTGAGCGCAATCGAGAAATTATTTCTTATACAAATTTCAATTTTACGATTTTTTTTAAACAATTACGATTAATTAAAAAAAATTAAAAAAATAAAGTTAATTTTTTATTTTATTTTATTTAATTTAAAAAAAAATCAATTTAATAATGATTTTTCCACAGAACAACAGAAAAACACATAACACATGGCAGCTCAATGCACCAATTACGCTCATCCAACAACGCGGCGGGACTTAAGCGTTTTCCTAGTTTTATTAACATATTGTCAAATGTCAATTGTATGTTCCATACTTTCATTGTTAAACTTGTGTATGTATTGTATTCAATTACAGTAGTTGTATTCAGCAGTTGTATTCAATTAGTACCTACTTAGCTTCTCCAAGTTCTCATCCCCTGATATAACGACACAGAACACACAACATAACGGTAACACCTTCTTCTGTATACTTTAATGTGTTTTCTCTTTTTCTAGGTTCTCTGCCTTCTTCTCACTCTTACCATGGACTGTAAAAAAAAAGAATTATTTGTTGATTAACGTTGTTCCGATTTTTTTTATTCTCTCAAATATGCATTTTAATTTAGTTTCTAAGGGTACCAGTTATATTGTTTTATGATTTAAGTGACACAATTTTGTGCTATCTATTTAGTAGTACTACAGTATTTAATTGTAGTTTTAACTCAGCACAGTCAAATTGAAGACAGTCTTCTAGTACATATTCTGATTTTGCACTTTAAAAATCTTTAGCTGGTTAAGTAATTTTAATTTACATGTCGTAGAAAAGAGGTTGTGCAATACTAGTTCAAAAGTCGCTCTTTTAATACGTTGGTTTTTATGAATTATTTGCAAATGTGAAGCCAAAACAGTAGGTACTTCTAAAATAATGTTACTGTATTTTCTTGGCTCCAGTTTTGAATTACTTGTTGAATAGCATCCATTTAAAGTTATATTTATTATTATTACTGTCGTGTAGAGTGTAGATGCATATTTGATAATAATGAAAGATATCTGGTACAACATTACCAACCATGATGATTCGTATAAGTAAATTATTGAAAAGCGCAAAGTTTTAAACTGTATATTTGGATGGAAACTTGCCACTTTTAATATCCAACATCCTCATCAATATAATTTTGTATTTTTTTTTTGTATTTTTAATAAAATATATGATATAGTGTTGAGAAGAAAGTTTTACGTATTTTCATTTACTAACGATCCTCCACTAACGTAGGATAAGGCAGTCTACAATATTATATTTATATGTGGTATTAATTTCTTGTAATTTCCTTTGTAACAAAACAAAACCTTCTACAGCGCCCTTGTACACCCGGCGTCAGTAAATCAAGGGCTGAGTATTGTACACTTCAATGGTAGACCTTGATTTACTTCTGACGCCGGGTGTACATACCATGCGCTAGCTTTAGAACTACTTTAGTAACTCTACTCATGCTGAGTGATAAGTTGGTCGAAACATATCAGCGACTTGTCTGTTTATCTATTTGTGTCTGTGCATGTGTCTGTGTGTGTGTACTTAATGTTTTTTTTTTAAGATAAGCTGTTGTCGTGTTCTTCCCAATTTAGACAGAAGTTTTCTAACTTCCATTATGCACTTACATCCAACAATGTCAATATGTTCTTAAGTTAGGTATTTGTATTTAAAAATTGTCCTTGGGCTGACGGAGTAGGCCCTGTTTACTTGGAATTATTACTAACTAACTATTATTATAACTATGTAATACTATATGACTGAGCAATTAACTGCAGTCTTTTTTTTTCCGTCATCAGCAGGCGAAAAATTTTGTTGCCCCCAGCTCTTTAGACAGGGCTTTATTTATTTTATTTATTTATTTATTTATTTATTTATTTATTTGTGTGGCTTGTTGGTCTTGTGGTTAGCGTCTCTGCTTCCAATGCAGAAGGTCAAGGGTTCAATTCCCGCTCTAGACAGAAGTTTTTAAACTTCTGATTTGGACTTAAGTCCATCAGTTCTTGGCTTAGGAATTAGTATACGGTGACTTTAGAGCCATCCTAGCAACAAGGCACATAATAAATTCAAAGTTGTTCTGAATTGGCCTTGTTAATTCTGGCATTGATCTGCGGGTGTTCGCACTGTTCATATCACTGATTGCTATATTTCCTATTAAAAATTATCAATCTTTGGTTGGTTATCGCTCACTCATCTATTGCGTCGGGCCTACAGGGTTGGTTTGGTTGCTTTGGTTTAATGTCCCCCACAGAAAATCAGTTATAAGACTGAGTGGGTAGACTAAATAGTACAAATTTATTTATTTATTTATTTTATTTATTCATGTTTTCTATTCTTTCCCAACCTGTCAACCCTTCTCCATTCTATTCTGAGTAGGTAGGCCCTAACTTTCAATATGAAATGAATATAGTTTAATTCGTACAATTTGTTGTTAATAACTACGGTATTTATTATTAATTATTTAATAATACTTATTGCATTTGCAGAATGTCGATGTGTAATGCTACTGAATGTTTATATTATTTGTATCCCATTACGATACTAGGTTGCAATTGTGCTTTGCACTTCCACCTTCTCACCCTCATAGCTCCACCCTAGTACAAGCCCAAAGCTATGGCGTCTTCCGATAGTGAGTCATTCAATCACAGCCTACTGGTGATGATGATTTGTAGCAGTTGGGGCCGGTTCTATGGTGGTAATTCAAGTAAGTTAGTTGGTGATTGATAACATTACTGGTGCATGCGTATTTCCTTGTCCCAGCCAACACTGATATAAGTCCTATTGAAGATCATTCGGTTGGGGATCAGCAGTATTGTTGATTGTCGGAATGTTTTTTGGTTAATTACTATATTTAAGGTCATACACCTGATAATTATTTCCATTTTGTTTTTCTTCACACAGTTTGATATCTCGATGACCCAGTACCCGAACCTTGAAAGACAACGATAAATGTTGTCTTTGGGTAAGTTGTTTCAATTCAACTAAATCTCCTTCCTTCTCCTCCTATCCAGTGGTTAAAGTGGATTCGGAATAGTAACGGTATGCACTTATGCTGAAGAAAGTATTGAAGTGGGACCGCCGGGGGTCTGGGGGGCGCTGCCCCCAGTTTTGCCCCGCAGGGATTTTTTTTAGGGTGTGATTGTCAGAAACTCTTTTAAATCACTTGGGAGAGGGGTCTATCTTTGTTTGTGTTTGCCAATATTGGGGTAGTATTTGGGATCGTATGCCTTTATTTTACTAATTTTGTATTATTCAACATAATTTAACAATGTGCATAAAATCTATCACAAAGTAATCCCGGTTTGGCATATCGTCGGTAATTTTAGTAACGGTATGCATACCGGCTCATACCGCCCCACTTTAACCACTGCTCCTATCTCTACACTCAAGTAGAACATGTGTCATACATCAACAACAAATAGACGATGTTTAGAATCACCAGCACTCGAAGCATAAAGGGAGAAAGTAGCTGCCATGTGCTCGGTTGAGTAGCGAACTGTTGCTCCCACGCAGTGTCACATCCGAGCAAACAGCAGCCAGCGTGTTAAACCCTCATTTCTCCCGCAATACATTGCGCAACAGCCAATAGGTTACAGATCGCTGGTGATTTTGAAAATCACCTATTAAATAAAATCCTACGTAGGTTTGTTGCTTCGTTTCAAATGTTGTTTTGTTTTCAAATTCAATTTTTACTCATTGAAATGTGTTAGTATAAAAACATGCTTTCAAAACCAGAAATGGTAATGATGTCTCATTTAATATTATGTAAAACCAAACTTAAGTTTGAAACAAGGTAACATTCACAAGAAAGGGCACTAAACTTATTACTATCTCAAAGTTGGTGTAGGCCTATTTTTTTGCAACAATATTTCAGCCGTGTTTTAATTTAATGCGGGCAAACGAATAGGATCAAGCAATGGTAATCTCAATGCTGTGATCCTGAAACCAAGGAATGGCGTGGCTTCGACATGGAAACGAGTCTGTAGTTTCGGAACCTGTGTTTTGTGTGGGCTAGGGTGCACACACATACTTAAATAATTTGATGGACCATCCATTATTTAGGCCTATGTGCAGAGGCAGGTAATTTAGGTGAAGATAAAAGTCAATTTTTGTTTTTATTATGCCCAAAAGCGGTGACTTGACGGTGAAAATAATTTAACATTTAGTTGAAATCTCTATCCCCCCTGATATTTTTTTAAAATTTTGGGTGTGTAACCTTGTAAAAGAATTGCAGATTTCAATAAAATGTACCTAGTTATGAGAATTCAGATGCATGTGTTAATAGTGGAACTTATTAGCATCTTTGTTTTTTTTTCTGACCAAAAGCGGTGAATTGGTGTTGAAAATTATTTGTAATTAACGGTTTTTAGTAGTGAAAAACTGTTTTTACCATAAATACCTGCCTCTGTGTGGTATATTGTATACAATAGTAAGTTTATTCTCTATGTGGCAGTTATTAAAGTGGCCATTGTACGAGCAAGTGAAAAGTGAAGTGGAAATGTAACTTTTTATACTTTCTGTAATTATATGTACGTAATACAATTTTTATTTTTATTCCAAAACTTACTGAATATTAGTTTCAAGATGTGGTTGTGCCTCAAGGTGCAGTCTGGTATTTTTATTAAAGGAATATAACAATGAATATAATATAATAACCTACATCTGTAGGTACGTACTAATATCAGATAGTGAAAGAAAGTCCCTGCCTCACTTCACTTTTGACTTAATACTTTCAACTGCGATGGCTGTTTTAAGGGTGAGGTTTGTATGATCATTGGATTGGTCAATGACGGTTCGAGACGAGCGGCATTCTCTTGATGATGTGGGCGCGGTGACAGACTTCAGGTACGTTGTTGCAGCAACACGTCAGTCAGTCCGCGAGCACAATTCAATACATTAAGACGAGTCGCTGAGGCTGGCGCGGAAACGAGTAAACTGTTTATAACACCGTTCAAATTTCATGCTATCGTTTATAAAGAATAAATCTATGCTATCCAGTACTCGTATTCCTAAATAATTTCATTGATTTTGAATTTAAAATTAGTGAAATCACCGAAATTTACTCCATTTTAGTTAACTTTGGGAATTTTAAGTGTACAGATTTTTAAATTCAAATTTGCATACTGGATATCAACGTTTAAATCAATGTGAACGCGCAGGTTAATTTGGTTTTATCGTAAGATAATGGTTTGGTGGGAATTTCCAGAATTGGAATCCATGTTTTGAATTTCCCAATTTTTCACATTTTGGACTTATGTCTCGCAATGGAAGCTTATTTTTTGCAACCAAGTGCGGAGATCAATATAAAAGTACTTTAATAACATCCATGCAAAATTTGGTAATGATATTACCAACCGTTCAGCAGAAATCACCAACACCTGAGTGCGCGCATCAACTTAGAAATAAATATTGTTGCAATATACATACATACATACATACCTCCCAATGTCTGCTGACCAGTTGCCAAAATATTGTGACCAATATAGAAATTAAAAAGGGATCAATTACTTCTAATTTCAAATAGTGTTTTATGTGTGGGGTTCTGAACAGTACTTACTACTTTTTCATTTACACTAACGTAAAAACCATTAAACATCAATTACACAAACCGGGAGGTTGCTTAGATTTGCTATGTTTTTGGTACAATATTTTGACTACACCTACGGAATAAGAATAAACTAGTGATGACAATGCAGGAATATTGCTGGCTGGTAATGGGTAATCTTTGAAGAAAATCACACATTTGGCTTAATTGTTGCATTGTCCTTGAATGGAAGTTGTGTCGACTCTTGCTCTCTCATGGTCAATCTATTTAATAGATGATGATAATTTCTGTTGCTTAACGTTCCGTATTTAATATTAATGCACTAAGGCTACTCGAGACTATGAGTGGTGACGGATGGCGAAGGACTATTACAAAAAACATGTCTCATGTGGGATTGGGACCCACGTCCTTGTAGAGCCATACACTTCGGACCAGCGCCCTAGTCGTATGTGCCACTGCGGACGGCTATGTATAGACACGTGCATAATAATTTCAATAAGTTGTAACAAATTTCACGGTTACTGGGGATCAAGCACAATTTAGTCAGATTTCAATTAGCACTACTGTTTGATGAATAGTGAATACAATAGTGTGTTCTTCTTCAAAATACAGTACAGTATTTTACTATAAATGCATAATAATTGTGCAATTTTTAAATTTGATTAGGTGTTACAATCCGTGTACACATCATATATTTTAAACTTCAAACATGCATTATAAACAGAGGCAGGTATTTGGGGTGAAAATAAAAGTCAATTTTTGTTTTTATTATGCCTACATGCGGTGAATTTGTGGTGAAAATAATTCAACATTTAGTTGAAAACGCTATATCTCTCTCCCCCTGATATATATTTTTTTAATTTAGGGTGTGGGGCATAAAATGTAGTTGCGAGAATTCAGAGGCAGATATTTGTAGTGAAACTTTGTTTTTGTTTTGCCCCAAATCGGAGAATTGGTGTTAAAAATTGTTTATAGTTATGGTTTCTAGCATTGAAATAATTTTTACCATAAATTCCTGCTTCTGATTTTCAATATCCCACACACTTTAAGCAACACTCATCAATCATCAATAACCATTATTCATTATTCATTATCTATCCCAAACCCGAATATAAGCCAGGTCCCATAACTTTTCTTATTGAAATATTAATTTTAAAAAATGTGTAGGCCTATGCATGTATAAGCCAATAATGGACTTTTGAGACTTAAAATAATGATAAAAGGTAGGTTTACATTCAGGACAAATGGCATTTCTAATATAAACACAGCAATATGAGCTAACCGGTTGAAGCGCCCTATTTGTTTCATCCGATGAAGATGACGTTCTGTGGTTCATGGGTGTTGCTCTTGCCTGGTTCCGGTGGAGGGTCTATGGTGGAGACTGGTAAGATGTAAAGTGGGCCAACCTTCTCCAGGCTACACTGGGAGATAGACGAACGCCAACCAATGAAACCTGTTGGAAGAAAGCGGAAACATTCGCTTTCCAGTTTTTTAAGAAATAGTGCAATGTGAATAGACTAAAGCCCCCTAAAATAAGAAGAAATCAGTGTTACTCTATTTTTTATGTTTACCATTCATTGCTTTAAAAGGATGAATGCTAAATAGAGAAAGAGGTAGTGCTCATTAATGCTTATATTTTATCAGGATCTATGTACTTTATGTCATTTCTTGAGGCAATACATACAATCAGTTATGTGATTGAGTGGGCAGATTTTAAATACAAATTTATTTATTTATTTGTGAATATACAGTAGTAAGATTTTGGTATATTTTTACAAATGAAAATATAAAATAGCATTTTGAATTTGACTCTTTAGCATCTTCATCCTTCATATTTTAACCAACGTTAAAATAATATTTAAAAAAATACAATGTCAACAACTTTTGTATGGGGTTGCATTGCACTATTGTTTTTAAATTAAATCATAAGATATGTAACTAGTTACACGTTAACTAATAAAAAATTACGAACAAACCTTGGTTTCAGTAAACACTCGACAAGGCAATCGGGAGACCGGGGTTCGATACCCCTCTGAGATTGATTTTGTAATTTCTAGATTGATTTCCATATAAAAAAATCTAGCTTTTTGTAGGGTTCATGATCATGATTTTTGTTGCTCAACGTCTCATATTAATGCACTAAGGCTATTCAAGGCGATGACAATGAAGGACGGTTACAAAGAAACATTCCAATTGGATCGAACACCCGTCCTCGTAATCATACATTTGGGATCAGCCCCTAAACGTAGTTGCACTGTGAACGGTTTACAGTTCATTTTAGCAATTTCACATTCTTAGGGATTAAAAACATAGGTATTGTATGTTTTTATTTATTTATTTTTCTAGTTACACAAATTTAAATTAGAACCTACATACAGTTCATCATTTCGCACTGGTGAAAATGTATGTTTCTGTTGTGAATAAAGGCTAAATAATAATAATAAATAAAAATAATAAATAATTAAGATAATAATATTAAGCAATCTCGACATATTTAGTAAAAAAAATTGATTTCCGTTTTATGTCCAAGTTTCCTAGCATGTACAATAGGCCCAGAATTCTCCTGGTGGCTGAGAACCCAAATAAGGCAATCTTTAGCCAGGATTGCCAGTGTGTGGAATCGATCCAACATCTAAGTTCCCAGTGCTAAGACCCATCAGTCTATCACTCAAATAGAATAGCCCCAATATTGATTAATCTACCATAGTTGATATATCTTCCCCATCGACATTCGCGGTTTGGCAATATCTTACAGTACTTTAAACCTTTGGCAATAGCTTGGACAAAAAAATCACTTAGCTAATACAAAAAAATTCTTTTCGGAAATCACAACAAAATTATTCCAACTCGTCCAGACTATTTAAAAAATCATACATTAAAATATAAATCAATAATTTTCTGTTAATTTCCGAAAGGGGTAGTTTATGTCTATTCAAAAGTTTTTTTAATCCACTAAAAGATTTTAAATATTGTAACATGAACTCGACTTACTTTAAAAGTAAAATAACATCCAGGCGACGTAGGATCCACCTCAGAGATAGTTAATGTGTTATGTCGCAGACTCTTGTTTGGAGGGTCGTCGGATCTACGCCAGCCACTGGAAATCCTGACTGAAGGTGTCGAGTTTTACAAGGTAAAAGCAACCCTACCTAGCTAGTCACATTTCTACCTCTCACTAACCTCCGGCCAGGGTTAAGTTTCAACACCATTACAACCCCAGTCAATGATCAATCAACAAGAGTTATAAATAAAATAAAATAAATTAATACATTTGTTCTAGACGTGTTTAATGGACATAACACTGCTCTTTATCGATATTTATTAGTGATATTTCGATTTTTATTCAAAAATCTTTTTCAAACTGAAGGTTGACAAAAGAAAAATTTAATTTATAATAAAAAAAACAAAAAAAACAATTTTTCTTTTGTCAACCTTCAGTTTGAAAAAGATTTTTGAAAAAAAATCGAAATATTACTAATAAATATTGATAAAGAGCAGTGTTATGTCCAATAAACACTTATTTAAAGAATAAATACCTGTTCTACTAGTTTCTTTATCTTATCTAAATACATTTTGTATTTAGAGTCTACCCACTCAGTCATATAACTAATTTTCTTTGGGGGACAGTAAACCAAAGCGACCAAGCCAAACCTGTAGGCCCCGACGCAATCGACGAGTGAGCGATGATAAATTATTTATAAATCATTTTTGTGGGAAGCCTGCCAGGGTGAAATTTATGCCCCTCTTCAGGTGTTAACTAGATATATTGGAGTTAGGAAAATTGTGAAGGGACGTCCGAGGGCTGTTTTAAGAGGACTCAATTCCTTACATCTGCAATAACGACTGAGGAAAACCTCAGAAAAACCTTCAGTCTGGGTTGCTGATCTCGACGGGATTTGAACCCGGGACCTTCCGAATCAGAGTCGCGCGCGAGCCAACACTGTCGGTAACCAATTCTTGTTGTGTTTTTCTTCGACAAGTTATTGATAAAGTTGTTTCGTTTCTACCGACATTGTTGGCTCGAGCGAGCGTACAGCGGAGACTCTGATTCGACATGCCCCGGGTTCGAATCCCGTCACCGACTATCCTGATTGAAAGTTTTTTCCGAAGTTTTCTTCAGTCAAGGCGAATGTAAGGGTTTGAGACATTCACTTCACAATCGTCCAAATACCATTACACCTAGTTATACACCTGAAGAGAGGCATGATTTGCACCCTGAGTTAAGTTTCTTACGAGATTTAACAAAAAATGTTTTAGTTTCGGTGTCTATGAACTACAGGACCCGCATTAAAACAAGTAGGTCTCTGTTATCTTAATGTGATTCTATAATTGATTAACCATTCTTTGTCAGGGATGACTGTCAGGAGTCATGCCTTGAAGAGCCAACTCCTCAGGTTTCCTACGAACATCTAGTCAGGTATCATGCGCTTGAAGGCGCAACTCATCCTCCTAGGTTTCATACACATCTAGTCAGGATACACCTTGAAGAGGCGCATATTCACCCGTCTAGTTTCCTACAAACATTAGTAGGAGCATCCCGAAGGCGCAATATCCTCTAGGTTTCCTACGAACATCTAGTCAGGAGTCATGCCCTTGAAGAGGCGCAACTCATCCCTCCTAGGTTTCCTACGAACATCTAGTCAGGAGTCATGCCCTTGAAGAGGCGCAACTCATCCCTCCTAGGTTTCCTACGAACATCTAAATTTATTTTGACATAGCTTGGCGCCCCCCCCCCCCCCCCACAGCTCACTAGACGAACGAACATTCCTAGCCGATTATCAAGAAAGTTTTTTATTGAAATGTTCCCTTTTTATCGAGTCTAGGTCTCGCTCGACGTATTCTAATCTAATGGTACGGCCATAAGAATCCCGGCAAGCTCTCAGCACAGACCATATTTTAACAGCGCGAAACTTTGGTGTAAGCATAAATCATTCAACTTTGCATCCATAATTTTCTTTTCCAGAAAAATAACTGTAGAAAGTATAAATAAAATATTCTCTAAGAGGAAATCTCCTTTTTGGTTTGTTTCCTTCTTCCTGGCACTGCGACCATAAACCTTAGCGGTCTGACTGGTTCAATATTTCATGTGTTCTTAATATATTCTCTAGTGTTTGAGTTTGCTAGCAGACAGTTTTCCAAAGACAGTTTAAGACCCAGCTGTAAACACCACTAAATAATTCAGAACGCGCTCATCAACATTGAGCAGACAGATTCTAGTCTAAAGTTTTTCGTTTAGCTATGATTACGTAGCTCTTTCAAAACGAGCGCTGCTACAAAGTTGAGATAAGCCATCACTGACTCTGCGAGTGAGTCGGTTTTAAGATTGCTTTCAGGTATTCAGAGTTCAAGTAGAGTAGAGCTTATATCCCCACAACATTGTTTCAATGAGAATGAAGAATCTTTTCATGTCGGGTCTAGACAATTTGTTATTTGTACAAAACTTGAAATGGGATCAATACGGTATTATATATATTTTTAAGATGCGAAATGGAAAAAGCTCCACAGTTAAACTGCCAGCACTATAATATGCTAAAAGGCAACGGATGAATGCGACGTCACGTAACAACCGGGGGGGGGGGGGGGTTGTTGCGTTGTTTAGGATGGACACGCGCTTTGATTTACTTGGGTGGTTGGGCCGCGTGGGATCGCACCACGTTTAACAGTTAATTTCCTTGTTGATCTGTGTTTGGGGTGAAAGAAACAGTCAGTTGTCTCTAACTGAAGATCCAGGACGGTTGACGGAGGGTCGCGAAGGTGAGTTGTGATCTGTTTTTACAATTTTCAATTAAACTGTAAAATTATCATTTATCATCATTATTTTATCACAAAAGGCATTATTACTTACATTATTTAAAACATTCCTAATGTTAAGGGTTTTTAGTAAGCCTACATAATTGGTAAAGGTACGTATTTTGTTTAAAAAGCTACTAAGTGCTAATTGGATGAGCGTAGCGAGCGAAGCGAAGATTCCATTTCACTACACTGGAGAAAAAAATCCGGAATGTTTTTTTTCTTTCTTTCTTTCTTTTTTTCTTTCTTTTTTCTTTTTTTTTGTTAGCACGATTCCGGCTAAACCGATACTCCGATTGCGATGAAATTTTATGGAGGCCTTCGAAATCTCTGAACTTAGAACTGCCACGTTTTTGAGCACAATCGACAAATTATTTCTCATTAAAATTGCAATTTTACGATTTTTTTCGATTTTTTTAGAAATTTCTACACCTACATGCTTTATCCGATTTTAATGATTTTTCACAGAACCATAATTTTATGAATTAAGATATTCGTGTGAAATTTGAGCGCAATCGAAAAATTATTTCTATGAAAATCGAAATTTTACGTTTTTTTTTCTTTTTTAAAACAATTCTTTGGCTTATAACACCTACATGCTTTATCCGATTGTAATGATTTTTTTAACAGAACCTTAATTTTATGAATTAATATATTCGTGTGAAATTTGAGCACAACCGAATAATTATTTCTTATGAAAATCGAAAATTTACGATTTTTTTCTTTTTTTAAATTACAATTAATTAAAAAAAAAAGATTAAAGTTTATTTTTTTATTTAATTTAAATTAATTTTTAAAAAAATCTTCAACTTAGTAATGATTTTTTCACAGAACAACAGAAAATCCACATAACACATGGTAGCTCAATGCACCAATTACGCTCATCCAACAACGCGGCGGGACTTGAGCGTTTTCCTAGTTATATTCTAAACAAGGTTTTCCCATATCCTTGGAGAATTAGTTCGAATTGAGTGCCTAAATATTGAATTAAATTAATTTAAATGTTCTTGTAAAAAAAAAAAATAGTACAAGTGCAAGATGCTACTTTTAGTGTAGATTCCACAAAATACTAAATTTTCTCACAATTAACAAATAAATACTAATTGTTAAAAATTAAAATGCTATTTTTTTACCTATGCCTCTTATTGGATGAGCGTAGCGAGCGTAGCGAGCGAAGCGAAGATTCCATTTCACTACACTGGAGAAAAAAATCCGCGATGTTTTTTTTTTTTTTTTCTTTTTTTTCTGTTTGTATTATTGTGTGTTTGTTAACACGATTCCGGCTAAACCGATACTCCAATTGCGATGAAATTTTATGGAGACCTTTGAAATCTCTGAACTTAGAACTGCCACGTTTTTGAGCGCAATCGGAAAATTATTTCTCATGAAAATCGCCATTTTACGAATTTTTTCGATTTTTAAAATAGTTCTTCGACTTATAACACCTACATGCTTAATTCGATTGTAATGGTTTTTTCACAGAACCTTAATTTTATGAATTAAGATATTCGTGTGAAATTTGAGCGCAATCAAAAAATTATTTCTCATGAAAATCGAAATTTTACAGGTTTTTTCTTTTTTTAAACAAGTCTTTGACTTATAACACCTACATACTTTATCCTATTGTAATGAATTTTTCACAGAACCTTAATTTTATGAATTAATATATTTTTGTAAAATTTGAGCGCAATCGAATAATTATTTCTTATGAAAATCGCAATTTTTACGAATTTTTTTCTTTTTTTAAAATTAAAAAAATTAAAAAATAATGTTAATTTTGTATTTTTTTAATTTAATTTAAAAAAATTATTCGACTTTGTAATAATTTTGTCACAGAACAACAGAAAATCCTCATAACACAATCATGGCAGCTCAATGCACCAATTACGCTCATCCAACAACGCGGCGGGACTTAAGCGTTTTCCTAGTAAAATTGATTCTTAGAGGACACATGTCCAGTGACACCTTTCGCCTCTTTATATGACTAACTAGTAATAGGGTGTGAGGATTTGAAAGGGAGTTTAGCGATTCCTGTTTGTTTTACTGAGGTGCAATCTCAATATTTGGATGAGCGTAGCGAGCGTAGCGAGCGAAGCGAAGATTCCATTTCACTACACTGGAGAAAAAATCCGGAATGTTTTTTTTTTTTTTTTTTTTTTGTATTTTTGTCTGTTTGTTAGCACGATTCCGGCTAAACCGATACTCCGATTGCGATGAAATTTTATTGAGACCTTCGAAATCTCTGAACTTAGAACTGCCACGTTTTTAAACGCAATCGAAAAAAAATTTCTCATAAAAATTGCAATTTTACGATTTTTTTCGATTTTTAAAAAATTTCTTCGATTTATAATACCTATACGCTTTGTCCGATTGTAATGATTTTTTCACAGAACCTTTATTTTATGAATTTATATATTCGTGGAAAATTTAAGCGCAATCGAAAAATTATTTCTCATGAAAATCAAAATTTTACAATTTTTTTCTTTTTTAAAATTACGATTAATTAAAAAAATTAAGAATTAAAGTTTATTTTTTATTTATTTTAAATAATTTAAAAAAAAATCTTCAACTTAGTAATGATTTTTTCACAGAACAGAAAATCCGCATAACACATGGCAGCTCAATGCACCAATTACGCTCATCCAACAACGCGGCGGGACTTAAGCGTTTTCCTAGTAAATTCGTGCTAAATTGTCGTATTTTGAACTGTCAATAATGCTTCAAAACACCGAAAAACTAATTATTTGGCGACGATATATCATGGTTTCTTCACAAATACAATCGACTCTATGAAAAATTGACAGTCGTAATCATTTCGCTATAAAACTTTTACCGATAAAACTAACATGCAATTCGTAATTAATTATTGGATGAGCGTAGCGAGCGAAGCGAAGATTCCATTTCACTACACTGGAGAAAAAAATCCGGAATGTTTTTTTCTTATTTTTTGTGTATTTTTGTCTGTTTGTTAGCACGATTCCGGCTATACCGATACTCCGATTGCGATGAAATTTTATGGAGGCCTTCGAAATCTCTGAACTTAGAACTACCACGTTTTTGAGCACAATCGGAAAATTATTTCTCATGAAAATCGCAATTTTACGATTTGTTTCGATTTTTTTTAAAATTTCTTCGACTTCCAACACCTACATGCTTTGTCCGATTGTAATGATTTTTTCACATTACCTTAATTTTATGAATTGATATATTCATGTGAAATTTGAGCGTTACCAAAATACTATTTTTTACGAAAATCGCAATTTTACGACTTTTTTCGATTTTTAAAATTTCTTTGGCTTTTTCACCTACATGCTTTATCCGACTGTAATGATTTTGTAACATTCCCTTAATTTTATGAATTAATATATTCGTGTTAAATTTGAGCGCAATCGTAAAATTATTTCTCGTGAAAATCTCTATTTTACGCTTTTTTTCGTTTAAAAAAAAATAACGCTCATCCAACAACGCGCCTAAAAAAGCGTTTGCGAAGCTTCCGAGAGCAACATAATTTTAAAGAAGCCGTGCTGCCAAAATTTGGAACTATTCACTATCCGATGGAATACAAGATCTTGCTATGTCTGCTGTCAAGAGAGCTATTAACTCGACTACATTATGACTGCTTAAATTAATGTAATCTGATTTTGATATCGTGATTTTTTAATGTTTTGTTAATTATTCACTTCTATGTTTGTCTCTTTTATGTTTCTATGTTCTATATTTTATTATAAGCGCTTGTTTATTCTCACAATTTGTTGTGTAGAGGTTGGCTGACACCTTGTGCTTGGGACATACTGCCCTTTTCTGCCAACCGTCCTACTCAGCCTTATAGTGGGAAAATAAATAATAAATAATAATAAAAATAAATTGATAAACAAGGCCGCTTCGCAAACGCTTTTTTTAGTCGCGTTGATTGATGAGTTTTTTTGTAAGTTTTTATTGTGCGTGGGATCTCTTTACTTTTGCAAGTGCTTTTTGAACGCATTGTAGGTGATTGTTGTCAAGTTTCTATTGTTACTTTTTAATTGTTATTATATACCTCAAAAACTTATATTAAATCCTGCATTTCTATGAATTCTGGCTAACTTTTCCAACTTTTTCTTTCAAAAGGTACTACATCACTATAACCTTAATGTCCATGTAAAATATGAACGTTGTAGCCCCACCCGTTTGGTCAGAATCGGCCCAAATGTCACGAAAATATTGCACTAAAAATAGGAAAAAAAAATCGTAAAAGTACTATAATCATGAGAAATATTTCTTTGATTGTACCCAAAATCGTGGCAGGTCTAAGTTCAGAGATTTCAAAGGTCCCCTCCAATTTTCATCAAGATCGCATATGCCGTTTGCCCGATAAAGAGCGAACAAACAAACAAAAAAAAAAAAAAAACACCGGAGCTAATTTTTTGGGGGGTCAGTGAAACTGAAGTCATCGCTTCGCTCATCCAATTAATTAATTAAGCGATAGTAAAATTAAACGTGTCGTCCGTTATTGAAAAAATTAAAAGACTCATGGGAAACATGCCTCTCTTCATGTGTCAACTAGACATTTTGTAGTTTGGATAGTTGTGTAAAGATGTCCAAGGGCTGTTTAAGAGGACCCAATCCCTTGCATTCGCGTAAACGACTGCGGAAAACCTCGAGAATAACTTTAAGTCGGGATTGACGGTGATTGGATTCGAACCCGCGACCTCCCGATTAAGAGTCTCGCGCTTTACGCTTGAGCCACCACTATCGGTACTGTTGACGACCTAAACGCTAGGTGGTTCCTGCGACTGCGTCTTGTCGCCGCCCCGCGCGCTAGCACCGTGCCACGTCTCTGCATGCATGCATGTCCTATCACTGTCTGCAATCAGGGAGTTATTAATCCTGTAATAAGAAAACATGTTATTACCCATGCACTGAACTCAAGTGGTCGCGTCTGGTATGAGCTGCTACTGCTAGTGCTAACCACTTAGACCCACAACTCAAGTGGCATCCTTTGCCCAAGGTTGTCTCACACTTGACTGGTGGGCGTTGTCTGGCTCTGGAGCTGTAAGACATTATCGGTCAACTGGCAGTTGGTGGATGCGGTTTGAGGTAAACTGGTAACCTATCAGTCAACTGACAGTTGGTAGATACAGTTCGAGGTGAACTGGCAACCTTATCAGTCAACTGGCAGTTGGTGGATACAGTTGGAGGTAAACTGGCAACCTTATCAGTCAACTGGCAGTTGGTGGATACAGTTGGAGGTAAACTGGCAACCTTATCAGTCAACTGGCAGTGGTAGATACAGTTGGAGGTAAACTGGCAACCTTATCAGTCAACTGGCAGTGGATGAATACAGTTGGATACTAAGGATACAGACCACTGATTATTCAGTATTAGTTTGACATAAAACTTTATCAGTAAACTGTAAACACAAGTCTTTATGAGATGAATATTTTCTGGTTAGGGACTTAGTTTAACTCACCGACAAAGGTTGAGCATGGGAAACAAGTGAAACTGATTCGGGAGGTCGCCAGTTCTGTTCTCTCAACTGGCGATCCTGACTGAAAGTTGTTTTCCAAGGATTTCTTTAGTCGTTTAAACAGCCCTTGATCACCACCTTCACAACAACTACCCTAAAACGTAAAACCTATGAAGAGGGGCATGGATTGTCCCCGACATGTCTCCGTTGAAAAGTGTATTTGTTAGAAAAGTGATTTTATAACGTTGTTTAATCTATATAAATGTCAAAATAAGCAATATTGCTTTAGGGGGGCTAAGGCTGTCTATCTGTCATCTCCAGTTATCTGTCGTCTACTCTATAGAACATGGTATTGACAAGAACAAGCCTCTCGAATATCGTGCTAGTCTACGTCTATATGTACCCCCCCCCCCCCCCGCAACCAGTCAAAATAGATTCACTTCGTGCCTGAATCACCCCGCGGATAAGTGTGTGCAGATTGCTATTTTTATTAAGATACTTTTATTTTTATGTACTTTGGTACACTTGGTTGGCTAGGTTCATTGAGACGACACCTTGCTAAAATGTATCTTCTTACAACTTTAGCTTGTCCATCACATTCTTAAAAAAGTAAATTGTTCAACTCTTCCAGTTACGTTCTTCTTTGTCGTTCAGAGTCCAATATTACATAACCAAGTTGCAGTTACATATTTTAGTGTACTGACATAAACCACGGACCCTACAATCGTTTCAAGATAACTGGCATGATTTCATTATGTCTATACCTCTATCATGAAACCTGTTATTAGCCCCAGTAGCTCAAGATGGTTGAGGTTATTTATATTATTTGTGTTTGTTTTCTAGTCGTAATCAGTCTCGTTGCACCACTCTCATCTCGATTGCCCTCGCTGCGAGTCCAACCATAGAGCCTACCCTTCAGACGAGCGGGGATCAACCAGCAGCAGCCACAGGTAGTATCTGCTCCATAGACATCCCATATAATTGGCTAGACTAGCAGTCAGCGGTCCTCTTCCGGGACAATTGGAAGCCATCTTGAATGGGTGAGTTTGCATGTTAATTAGATGGGAGCGATTAATCGAAAAAATATTTTTAAAGATGGCCGCCAGTTTGGCAGGTGAGCATATTAGACTTTAACACTAAATGATTACTAAATTCCCTTATGCAATAACTTTGCATTGTTTCTGTTTGTTCAATACCATGCTGCACAAGCTAAAACCATATCAAACAATCCAGTAAAGTACTTTATTGCATTAAAAAAGCATAAATTAAAACGCCAAACCGCCATCTTGAATGGGTGAGATTGGCGCTTCAATTTGGTACACTCGCGCCTGTGCGGAGGTATTGGAGACTGCGTATCTAGCCTACTATAGGTGTTAAGATATCTATGATCTGCTCACATTCTACACACCACTGCACAGTATTATAGTATGCTCTTGTCCAGGCCCTCTTGCGGCATCTTCAACCCCCCCCCTCCCCCCTGTGTTATCAGATGACAATACTCTTATTTACAAGAAGTCACGACAATACCAGCAGCAGTTGTTTCACAATTTCACAAGTGTTTCCACGATTGTTTGAGCTTTCGTCTCTTGGGCGAGATTTTTTTTAAAATGGATAGTTTGAAGTTCTTCCACGCACCCTAGAACTGCGTGCTTTCGCTTCTTGTACTAATATATATTTCGGCGCCGGCAACCTAAGGTGACACAGCCTACATGACCTAGGCTTGGTCAATGGTCACTCACTCGTACACGGGCCCCTGAGGATACAGAGTGTAGTGAACAAATGGAATTGACCTAGTGTTCTCGGTATTGTCGTGTTATGATGAACGTTGTTAAATTTTATGTATTCTCGGTATTGTCGTGTTATGATGAACGTTGTTAAATTTTATGTAATGTCTACCTTGAGTTTCCTACATGCCATTAGCTAACAATGGTGATTCTTCCGTAACATTGGCAACACTGTTGTGTGATTCGAAAATTTTGTTTGAAAGGTAGAAAATTGATAAATTATCACTCGTTTTACGGTTTTCGACCCGAGTTAAAAAAGTTTACAGACATTAAAAGGGATTGAGTTTGTAGTTTGTTTGATAAAAATGGTAATAGAAACTAAAATCCTAAAATGAATGTCAAGTAAGCGTTATACGTAAAGTATAGCGCGCGTAGATTGAAATGGATGGGGATGAATGATCGGAATTAGTGTCTGACTTGGTACAAACGCAGTAGTTTTAAATCCATTACAAATACAGCAGTCTAAGATAAAATTTATCAACTCTGCTTCCACAATGGTTCATTGATGTGATAATGGTTGAACGAATCCCACGCTGCTTGTGGTAGACGCTTCGATTATTCGTTTTTCAAAACAGTCCAACATTGTAGCATCCAATAAATTCTCATGCAAACAAGTAAAAAAACAAACTGATTTTAGTTCGGTTTCTCTGCCTTACAAGTTACAAGACTCGGGCAAACTTAGCCAAGTGTAAGAGTTTATAGTTTATGGTCAAAAAACGTTTGCTCGATGCATTCGGGTATAAACTCCCCGATCTTCCTCGACCAATGAGAGGCTGAAGGGAGAGAACCCACTGCAATGTGCAGGTGCGCGACCTGCAGTAACCCTACACGTCTAGACTTGCACCTACTCTTGCTTGCACCTGCATGGTGTGGTCAACTCGATCTCTCTACACATATAGTATGTGCACACGTGTATAACTAATAAAGAAATAATATAATTTTGTAGGGAATCTTGGGAAAACGTGTGTACAAAATTAATATCAAGGTAAACTTGGCTGTTTCTACAAATATGGAACAACTGAAAAATAGAAGGAAATAAATAAATGTGGAAAAGTCAGGGAAATTGTTTAGATTTGAATTCCCATAAAAAAAATTATAAAACTCACCATCTAATCTATAAAGCAAAATCATTCTGGGGGCAAGCCCCTAGACCCTTATTTTCAAATACAATTGAGTCCAATCGTGACTCTCTAAGGAACAATAAATTCTATTATTGGACCATTATATTATATTAGAAAGCATAATTTGCAAAATATGATTTTTCTTGGAAATTTTGTAATAATAAATAAAATTTCTTCTTGAGATATTGTATAGGCTTTCACGACTCGTAGATGACTTATGTACGATCACTGGGCTGTTTCGTCGTGTCGATAATGAGGCACTGCTCGACGTTTCGCCACCCATGTTGGTGGCTTCTTCAAGAAAACAGCCCAGTGATCATACATAAGTCAATTTTTTTTTCGGAAGACACCCTTTTTAGACATGAACGTGTATCGGAGTTCCCTTAATATGGTGTGAAGCTATTAAATCTAAATATTGTCGAAGGATACACAAATATAACTTTATTTATATCTTTTGGTGGGGGTGCCGGGTTTAAAATTTTATTTTTGAGTGAGGAGCCCCGTTCTCCGGACCCCCAGGGTTACCAAAAACATTCTGTATCGTTCTTGTTGAAGAGCAATGGGGGGGTGGTGGGGCTGTCACATAAATTGTCGACCTGTTCACAACCAATTGAAATATAAACCATTTTATTCCTAATACCGTAGCGATATTTCAATCTCACGAGCTGTATATCGCGTCGGCTAACTCATCATAGTTTCTAGATGGGATTCGAAGGGAATTAAACTACATCCGGCGATAGTTTTTAACTCGTTCTCGCGACCTGATTGCGCAGATTAGATTGAAGCCGAGCACCTGCACCCTGTGCCACACGGACAAACACACATAGTCTGTGTTGCACTGGAGTGAGAGTTCAGGTGTCGCGCTTTAGCAAAGTACTCGTCCCACATCGGCTCACTTCAAGCTTTTAGTTTAAATCAACACATGTTTGTTAGTAAATTAATATGATATGATAGCTTTTTTTGAACAAGCACGGGATCGGAGAGCTAATAGATTTTTAAAGAAGAATATACAATGTAAATTAGTATATTATGTATTTGGTGGAGGTGCCGGGTTTACAGAGATCTTTATTTTTAGTCAGTTTTTAAATAAACTTGGGTAAGGGAAACCGAGAATTGGGAGCGAAGCTACTTAATTAATCTATAGATTTTAGAAGAAGAATATACAAAGTAAATTTGTATATTGATTTGGTGGAGGGGCCGGGTTGACAGATTCCTTTTTTTTGTCAGTTTTAATAAACAAGGGTAAGGGGGGACCGAAAATAGTTAGAGAAGCTATTTAATCTATAGGTTTTTTCACTGTTAATACTAATACCTCTGATTGCTATATTTACTATTTAAAAAATATCGATCTTTCGTTGGTTATCGCTCACTCGTCGATTGCGTCGGGGCCTGAAATGGTCGCTTTGGTTTAATGTCACCCACTGAAAATCAGTTATATGACTGAGTGGGTAGACTCTAAATACGAATTTATTTATTTATTTATTTATTTATTTATTTATTTATTTATTTATTTATTTATTTAAGAATATACAAAGTAAATTCGTATATTGATTTGGTGGAGGGGCCGGGTTGACAGATTCCTCTTTTTTGGTCAGTTTTTTTAATGAACACGGGTAAGGGGGGACCGAAAATAGTTAGTGAAGCTATTTAATCTATAGATTTTAGCACTGTCAATACAAATACCTCTGATTGCTATATTTACTATTTAAAAAATATCAATCTTTCGTTGGTTATCGCTCACTCGTCGATTGCGTCGGGGCCTGAAATGGTCGCTTTGGTTTAATGTCACCCACTGAAAATCAGTTATATGACTGAGTGGGTAGACTCTAAATACGAATTTATTTATTATTTATTTATTGGATGAGCGTAGCGAGCGAAGCGAAGATTCCATTTCACTACACTGGAGAAAAAAATCCGGAATGTTTTTTTTTTTTTTCTGTATTTTTGTCTGTTTGTTAACACGATTCCGGCCAAACCGATACTTCGATTACGATGAAATTTTATGGAGGTCTTCGAAATCACTGAACTAAGAACTGCCACGTTTTTGAGCACAATCGAAAAATTATTTATCATGAAATCGCAATTTTACGATTTTTTTCAATTTTGTTAAAATTTCTTCGATTTACAACACCTACATGCTCTGTCCGATTGTAATGATTTTTTCACAGAACCTTTATTTCATGAATTGATATATCATGTGAAATTTAGCGTTATCAAAAAACTATTTTTTACGAAAATCGCAATTTTACGACTTTTTTCGATTTTTTAAATTTCTTCGGCTTATACATGTTTTATCCTATTGTAATGATTTTTTCACAGACCTTAATTTTATAAATTAATAAATTCGTGTAAAATTTGTGCGCAATCGAATAATTATTTCTTATCAAAATTTCAATATTAAGATTTTTTCCTTTTTAAATGCGATTAATTAAAAAAAATTAAAATTTTAGTTAATTTTTGTTAAAATTTAATTTAATTTAAAAAAATCTTCAATTTAGAAATTTTTTCACAGAACAACAGAAAATCCGCATAACACATGCAGCTCAATGCACCAATTACGCTCATCCACAAACGCGGCGTGACTTAAGCGTTTTCCTAGTTTATTTTAAGAATATACAAAGTAAATGTGTATATTAAATATATTATTGATTTGGTGGAGGTGCCGGGTTCACAGAGACCTATCTTTTGACTGAGGCTAGTTCCCACTCTGACTCATAGGGTCACTTTGCCAGTTTTCTTGCTATGTACTTATTAATTCGCATCCATTTTATTAAATTATACCCTTGCTTGAATTGCAGACATTCTTATTTTGAGTTCGTTTTGTCGATTGAAATTTAAAATGAGGGATGGCTACGTTTTAAAACAATACTTATTTGTAATGTGCTGCTCTAAAGCCAAACGACATTGAATGTGGAACAAACATTTTCTTTTGATAGTTCGAACCTCGTTCGTTCACCTCTCTCCACAAGACTCTGCACAATCTGGAATAGATACCAATCTTAGGAGTTCGATTAAAAGTTTGACATAACTTTTGATCAATAACTTTTACCTTCAGCCAGCAAACATCTGATTATCAACAACGAGCACAAAATAGGGAGCAAAGCTCTTCGGTAAACTGCGTTGTAACTCCTGGCTAGTTAGTTAGTTAGCTATTAGTTAGTTAGTTACTTAGTAAGTTAGTTAGTTATAGATAGTTAGTTAGTAAGTTAGTTAGTAAGTTAGTTAGAAAGTTAGTAAGTTAGTTAGTACTTACTTACTTACTTACTTACTTACTTACTTACTTACTTACTTACTTACTTACTTACTTATATACATTCTTTTTTTTCTTTTTTTTTGGCAATAAATATATGTGCATATGGCAGTAAATATATACATATAAATGTGCTAAATAGTTTGTGTATCGGGTACCTTGACAGTGACCTGTATAGGACCTATAATTATGAAACTTTTGGTTGCAAATAAATAAATGCAATAATAAAATAATATTGTTAGTGGAGGTGCCGGGTACATAGAGAGCTATTGCAGTGAGACTAGACCCTCCCTCTAACCCCCCGATCACCTAAAACTATCCATGATCCTTGTTGGAAGGACAATGTCACCAGAATCACATGCATATCGACGGTCATGTTTGTTTTTATCGAGAGACGTGACACACACACAGAAAAGTGATGCATGTCGGAGAGTTGCATTTCCTAATTCCACTGTTGTTTAGTAACAAAATAATTATCGTAAAAAAATTAAGAGATTTAATTTTGAATCAAATCCAAAATCATAAAGACGTTTCCGTCATAGCATGTTCTGTTCGGGGGGGGGGGGATATAATGTCTGGTTCAGAGTTTCTGTCACTTCTTGTCATCAGTCAGGCTCTCGGCCGAGCAAACAGGGTTCTGCTCAACATAAAACTATACAACTCCCTCACCTGAGCTAGTGGTGGGTACAGGTTTGGAGGGGGGTAGCTTCCACTGGTAGAAGTCCTTGGACGGCTCCCCCTGCGTCTTCCTGCGACGCAGCACGGCCGGGTCCAGACCTATCTTCAGGGCCTCCTCTTCCATAATCTTAACATACATTTAATTCGTGATTAATGTTGCTTAATGTCTCATATTAATTCACTAAGGCTATTCAGGACGACGAGTGGTGATAGATGACGATGAGAGATGATTACAAAAAATAAACATGCCTTATGCGGGATTCGAACCCACGTCCTCGTATAGCCACACGCTTTGGATCATCGCCCTTATCGTATGTGACACCCCGGACGGCTCACATATGTTAAATTACAATATATTAGGAAGCAAACTGCTCCCCTATATGCAATTTTCCATTACTTTTTTATTTTTTCCCTTTCCCCTTTTTTTATTTGGTTCATTTTAATTAATATCACTTTAAATTGTTATAGCCTTTATCAACAATTTTGTCTAAAGTTCACATTTGTTTGTCTGTATTTATGCAATTAGTTTTATTTACTTGCCCTCCTTTGTAGATGGTTTTAATAACTGAATTTATTTTATTTATTATTATTTTATTATTATTTTATTATTTACATGGTTTGTATCATTCTTGAAAAAGGTAATGAATGATAACAAAAAATATCGCATGTCAATCGGAGGTGATGGTCGGTTTTATCACGAGGTGAGACACGCGCAGACGGGAGGACGAACACTTATTTATGTATTTATTTATTTATTTATTTATTTAAATATGTATGTATTATTTATTTATTTATTTAGCCTATTACTATACGTTTCTTTTTTTCACAACTTTTTTATTTGATTCATTAATTAATTGCATTTAATATACTTTTTATTTGTTACGAAAATTGTTGTGTTTTAATGCATTGTGTTGTAATATTACTATTTCAAATATTTACTTAATTAATTGTGTGTCATTGTTGTTTGTGTCTGCATATCTATAGTAAATAATAATTATTTAGTTGAATACAATTCTTTGATAAATCAGTTAATTTATAATGAAAGGATAGAATAAATAAATAAATAAATAAATAAATACATACATAAATAAGTGTTCGTCCTCCCGTCTGCGCGTCTCACCTCGTGATAAAACCGACCATCACCTCCGATTGACATGCGATATTTTTTGTTATCATTCATTACCTTTTTCAAGAATGATACAAACCATGTTTGACAACCCCAAAGGGCAGGGGGGAGGGCTGACCCTCCCAGGAAAATTACATTCCCGTACCCGGCACCTCCACCAAGAGAAATAAAACTCCAGAACAATCGTGGTAAAATAAAACTGTCAGTCTGCTCCAGTGACGTAGGAACTGGGGGGCAGGGGGGAAATGACCCCCCCCCCCCCAGTTTGGCCCGGGGGGGGGGCAAAACTAACGTGAGCTAAATATCAATCCCAGAATTTTCGTAATAAATATGCACACTTATACAATTCGACAGTCACCTTGGTAAAACGAATATGTTTGCCTGTATGCTTCGTCATTACATAAGAAATTAGTCTGAAATTTACTAAAATGGGCCACTTCACGTTCATTTTTTCTCTAGTTTTTAGATCCCAGATAGTTGCTGTCAAACATCGTTTACTGAGTTCGAGTGCAGTTAAAACATGACGAAATAACTGTAGTATGGTGAAAATTTTTTCGCTTTCGCCGAAAGGGCCTCCGGCGGCTGGGGCTTTGCCCCAGACCCCAGCTGCCGCCCACAAATTCTGCTAATAAATTTACCTCCCCAGCTTTCAAAACGTTCCTACGCGTCTGGTCCGCTCTATGTCTGACATACCAATACACTCGCGCTAATTATGAAGTGGGATTTGAGTCGAGTTCCTTGGAGTCGTCCGCCCATCCTGCACCACACGACCAACCGCGAACATTTATATTTTTAATGGGATAATCGAGCCAAGATTTCCCATTCATGCCAAATGTGCGTCAGAGTTCGTCGGCCACTATTTCTTCTTTGTGTGAACTGTTTACGATCCAAACAGCTTTATTGCTTTTGACAACACTTCGATATGGTTCCTCAGCCAACTATTTGTATAGTTTATCGTTGTTAATCGAGACGCTGATGGAGGAACGTACAGCAAACAACGTAGCGCTCGTTCGACCTCATTCTCTGCAGGATGGGGTGCATTTGCAGTTCACTTACTTTGTATTTTTACTTTGCTCTACATTTACTATTATCTACTGACCTTATTCTCGCGTTTCAAGGAATATTTCACCAGGCAATATTTATCAGTAAGAGCAATATTGTACTGTATTGATATGGTATTAGTTATCAATATATAGTAAACATAATTTTGTATTTACCTCCTAATTAGGTGGTAGATTTAGAACGATAATTATAATTGAACCTCTATGTTTTCGTTGTTTCGTGAAAGGTCTCTGTATTATCGCTGAAGGATGAACATAAGTATTATATGACAACAAAATAAAGCTGCTTACTTAAGTTATTATTACCGTGCTGGTCGTTGGGCGGGGGGAGCGGGGGAGGGAAAGTATAGGCATTGGTCAACATCGTTTTTAATTCTCGGTTCTAAAATCTAATAAATTATTACAAAAGTGTTCTTGTAAGACATTATCCTAGCGACAGATTGCTACCCTTAATTACTTCCAAGGTGTGAGGACTGTTGGCGTGCAACGGTATAACTCGAGCCCTGCACCTTAATTAGGAGTCGGGAAACCCCTGGAATATAAACCTTCAGACGGAACTTATAGTGGCGGGGATCGATCCGCGACCTCCCGAATCAGTCTAGACATCGTAACGAGCTTGGAGTGAATAGATTGGACTGATCAATGAGAAAGTATGAATGCGAGGACGTGTTCATAATAATACAGAGGGTTTTATCTAAATTGGATTATTTTTGTATTTATATTTATTTTTGTAGTTTGTTTGGAAATGGGAAAATATATTATTCAAGAAAAAATTTATTGTGGCCACATTGCAACAGGGCATACATCCTACATGTGCAGTTTACCATAATACATTGAAATTAATTCCCGACAGTGTTGACTCGAGCGGCGCGCGACTCTGATTCGGGAGGTTCCGGGTTCAAATCCCGTCGAGACCGGCAATATGACAAGTTTTTTCCAAGGTTTTCCTCAGTCGTTAATGCGAGTGAAAGAGATATGAGCCCCATCATGACCAAATCAACTACATAAAATCTGAATTATTATTGTCGTTGCAGGAGGCTCCAAATCACCTACAAACCTAACAAATATATTAAGTAAATCATAGTTAAAAACTAGCACTGTAAGTAGTTTACCATAACATTGAAATTAATAGACATGTTGATGAGGATCTGATTCGGGAGGTCCCGGTTCAATGGGCAAATGAAAGTTTTCCAAGGTTTTTCCCGATGCGATGAAAAATTACTCTACACCTTAAAATTAACATTAAAAATACATAAAGTTTAGAACTATCGTGTGAAAGACATGAGTATGAAAATTAATAACAATAGTTTAAATGAAGTATAACGTATGTGTGTTGTACCGTGGACGCGTATTGTACGTACATCCAACTGAAGACATTGTTGGAGTTGGTTATCTTTTATCCTTGTGTTCGGACGAGATGATTCCCACAGCATTGTGTTCAATGGGCAAAGATTGTTTAAAGTAGATTGCAACCTTCAAAGAGAAATACTTGTTACACCGATGCGACTGAAGTCTGAACTAAACTACCCCTTACGAAATTACATAAAAGTGTGTTATAACAAAATCAAGATGTTGATACATGTGAAACGATAGAATTAAAATATAATCTTTAGACAATGTTTTAATTAAGTAATAACTTTTTCAATAATCTGATTGTTCCCCAATGTGTATAACTCCGATCAGATTTGTATCGAGATATTTTGGGGCCAATGTCACCCACGGAGTCTTAGGGGCTACCCAAGAATCTCGCAACTATATATTCCAGTCTCGACGATGTATATTTAGGCGGCTATTTTCGAGTTAGGCTTTTCTTAGTTGACGTTTCCAAGCGACAAAAACTGGACCAATGGACGTTTCGTCACTCCGTTTGGTGGATGCTCGGGAAACAGCTGCGGAGAGAATTGATATACGGACTTTTAGGGGTTAAAAATATTTTTGTGACTTTTGGTTGGAAAATTAAATAAAGTATGGGGGTTTATGTAATAAATATGTCTGAAACACAATTTTTGGGAATAAAAACTGTTAGTTTTGGTTTACCAAAATAATGTTATATTTTCGTCTACCGCTCACTTTACAAAAGTCCGTTAAACGTAGACTATGTTCTTCTCCTGCACTTAAAGCCCTTTGGTGTGGGTGCCGGGTTGATCGAATCTGCTCATGTTATAGAGACCGTAAGAGCATTCAATACAATTATGTACCATCCTTTTTGAAGGACAATGTCAATCGGAGGTCATGTTTTGTTTTAATGTGAGATGTGACACACACACAGACAGACGGACGGACAGAAAAGTGATGCATATACCGGACAACGCAACACATGTATGAAAACAATGTAATTGACAATCTGTATTTTGACGAATTATTTGATAAAAATCTCGTGAAAGGCCATCAAATTCCAACTCGCAACCTTCTCGTGGTTGGCCGTGGGGAGTTTCCCCTGAAACAAAGGCGAGCTGGGGGGTTTTCACTCCTGAACGACAATGACACACGGACGGATGATGACACAGGGAGACGACCACACGTGGGGGAACCCTTCCCCATACGCTTGTGGTGGTTATGACCAGCACAGGCCGCACCCCTTGTCCCCGCGTCACCCCTTACTCCGTCCTTCGTCTCGATAGCCACAGTTGCATAAAATAGGGAGACGTTAAGCAGCCTTAAGCCTTAAGCCTTATTCGGGTCATGATACCTGCATCTAAATCTTGTTGACTGTTTTTATTGTATTGTATTCGTAGTGCTACTCTTTGGTTTATATTGTTGACCTGTCCAATATCAGTTAATGACCCAATTAGCCCAATAAATATATTATTATTTATTATTATATTATTAATATCCAATCAATCGGATCCACAAAATTCAAAAGTGAATAGTATTTTGTTGTTATTGAGAGTAGTAGTCGCGCCGCGTGGAAGGCTTCGCTCGCTCACCTTGTTGTAATCCTTCATGAAGCCCCACCTCGCCTCCCAGGATCTCTGGCACTTCTCCTGCATCCTGACCAGCTCCACCCTGCAGCAAGATGTCCTTAATTCTCATTATCCTTAGTTCTACGTCGCTCGCTGTTTAGTCTCGGGCAGTTTATATCAATTAAATATAAGAGTAATTCATCTCACTCACAGTATACCGTCCTGACGCACCACGTTCGCCGACGACGACATTTGCCTGCGTGGGACTGGAGGAGCCTCTTTGCTTTCCACGTTCTTTGCTTTATCCGCTGAAGACGCCATTTTGAGAGTAGATTAGCCCTAAAACATGGATTTTAAATAGTACTTTCAAACTCCATGCCTTTAACATTTTTTAAATTTTATTTATTTATTTAACGTCTATCCTAATCAGTTAAAAAACTAATTTACAAAGGAGGACAACTTAATAAATCTTATTACACAGATCATTGATTAAAGAATGCACAGATGCAGACACAACAATGAACTACAGTTAAAAGTAAATATTTGAAATACTAATATTACAACAACAATGTATTAAAACACAATAATTTTGGTAACAAATTCAAAAAGGATTAAAAATGCAATTTATTAATGAACCAAATATAAAAAGGGGGAAAAAGAAAGAAAAAAAATCATCAAAAAAGAAAAACGACAACGACATGTTGCATTTTATTAGGATCGTGCGATACGATATCATGTTGGTGACGTGCACGGGAGTGTTAAAGAAATAGGGAGCGAAGCTACTTAATGAACAGATCGTTGAGGAAGGATACAACAATAAAATAATACATTGATTAACGTGAAATCACGTTCTTGGTGGAGGTGCCGGGTATGAAGATGTACTTCGCGTGTTCAAGTCTGCGCTAATGGTGGAGGTGCCTTGAACATAAATATGAATACTTGTGAGTAAATGGGGGGGAGGTTCTTTTGTCGTCGTCTCAAGGGGGTGGGAAGGAGTCCCCGACGAAGGAGTACTCTCCTATTTAGAATGCAAGAAGTATTTGCCACTTTTCTCGCCTTGTACGACCGAAAGAGGAATGCCCTAGACCATTCTACCCCGGACAAAGAAGGTTTAGTAGTGAGACTGGTACCAATAGGAGAGTTAAATTCTACCAATCTCATACAGACCGAGAATCGTACCAACGACCTTCCCAATAAGAGTCTACAAACTTGAGCGAACTGGTATCGCCAATACTTTTTTATATTTTTACTAACGAGCAAATATCCTGTGGGTTCATCGTTGTTATAACAACATCATCCACAAGTTACTAACTGGATAAAGTTATTGCCACAGATAGCTATCCACGCCGGTGCAAATATCTGTGATATTGTGCATGGCATGTCTGTGTGAAATCAATGGCCCCAAGCACAACAAACTATTATAACTGTGAAACCAATGTCCATAGATAGCAGCCTCCAACAGACCAATGACCCTGATAATTATTATCATATGTCTATACTCGATGGTGACGTAAACTTAATATTTTTAGTTACAAGATTTAAATTATTGCTTATTGTCACAGTGCTTAAATCTAGGTAACCGTCATCACCCAAAAATGTAGCTCTCCAGATCCTTCTAAAATCGACTAATATAAAAAATATACTTTAATTCGATGAATTTCTATGGTGCAACTTTTACGAATAAATTGTAATAATGAGAACTTACAACGTCCTAACCCGCACACACCCAATCAACTTGGTTGAGCTACTTTACCGAGGTTTCTTATCAGACTTGCTACGAATATATATACACTTGTGCAGACGTGCTTTGAAAAAGAAGGTACGTTGTAATTTTCTGCCAGCCAGACTTGTTCGTATGAGGCAGTGAATTCTCGCAATATAATTGGTATGCATTCAAAAAAGAACACAAAAACACAACTCGGTGAGCGCCGGCTAGTATAGCTAGCTAGCGAGGAATCGAAGGATGCACACTTTGTTTTATTTCCCATAGCAACCTGCAATACGTATCCTTGGCAACCGTTGCCACTGGAGAAGATGTCGTGGGGTTGACGGGACGGGTAGTGGCATCGAGGGGGGGGGGGGAGACATAAAGCAATTTGCGTGTAAATGGATCACAAGTAATGCAATCGAGTTGCATTTGCCCCTCAGCATATAAATTAAATGCGACATCGTCTAGTTGAAAATAAAATAGAAATTCGTTTGAAATTGAAGTTAATTCTGTGCGAGTCAAAATGGCAAATCCTAGAATCTGTCCGGTTTCGTCTCGCACCTGAGTAGGTGACGGTGTTGCACTCGCTCGCCGCGCCTGGGAAATGACAAGATGTAAAAAGGTTTAGATTCTAGTATTCTAGGCCATGTAATTATTATCGATGGAGTGAGAGGGATATCATCACGTCTAGACACTACGTCACAGTCTACGGGCTACGTCACTCCCCTCCCTTCCCCTCTCCCCCCACCAGCCGCACACTGGTCTCTTCCGCCAGCCAGACAAAACATTCCTTTTTTATGCTGGCCACTGATATTGATTTTCCCGTTGCACCAGACAGCACGTAGATTCACCCACCAACAACCCTTGACATTGCTGCCTGTCTGTCTTCTGTCGTCTGTATGATCCCTCATTGTTGCACTCGAACCTACCAGTGTTAGGTATTTAAACTTATAAATGTCGCTCCCTGGAAGTTGGGAAGGACGTTTACGTTCCTTGGCCATTGTTAAATGTTCGTTTGTTACGCTCCACGTGTGTATTATTGAACTATGTAAGACGATTCGCGGTAATATTAAGAATGAAGGACAATTAAGTCAATTCCAAGCCTTGCGTGAGATACGAACCCACGTCTTTATGCTCTACAAACTTTAGGACCTACATCAAAACCGTTTGAGCTTAAGTTTATGCCTCTATTTCTATTCTAGACAATAGTGATGACAAAAATAAAGAACACCTAAGAAAAATCGTGAACTTAGCGGAATTCGAACCCACGTTCAAGAATATGGCGGGAATGTCAACAATATTTCGTACGTGGCACCGTTGTTTGTTGACGTATCCAGTGTGCAGTGCAAACATCGTCAGCATTGGCGGGAGAGTTTCAACCAATCAGCACTCGACTTGCCCCCGCGTTACTTCTTGTAAGCTTACTAATTAAAACACATCCAGCTTCGCAGTTTCGCCTCGCCGTAATGATACTGTTACGTCGTTAATATCGGCGTTTCGCACCAAAACAACGTAATAAGACGACCATGTTATGTTGTTTACTCGTTAAGAGGCTTCGGTACGACGATCAACCTCTCGAGTACTTGTCGAATTACACCCAGGAAAATATACATAATAATATGCTGGTTCTGTTCTCACACACCGATAGATAACTTAATCTTTATTTTCGAACATAGCCATTTTAAAACATATTTAAGTCTAATTCGTTTCTAATAAATCCACAAAGGTAAAAAAAAAATGCTTGATGTAGACATATTTTGTATAACCAAATGGGATAAAAATTCAGAAAATAATTTATCAAAGCAGATAGAGAATAACCTTTTTGAATTCTCTCACAAAAATTCATCTCGACCGTATGGAAAATGTAGATGTAGGGCAAATAGTTTGAAAAGTACGAACGCAGATTCGTGGATATCTCGTGCGAGTTTCATTGCGATTTTGTCAGTTTAAATTGTCCAGTCGTGCTGAATGTTGTTTTAAAAGCACATTAACAATATTAGTTTTGTTCTTGGACGATTTCGGTTCTACATTTTTCATCATTGCAGGTTCGAATCCCGTTTCAGCATGAATGTGACGTGACCTCGTAAATATATACATGTAAGCTTAGAGTTTCAAAGCTGATGTATGGAAGTAGTATTGCGTTAGTTTTATGACCCGTTGTTCGTTTTAGGATCTTTAACTCCATCGGGCCATATCGTAAACATACTTTCATGTAGCGCTAAAGAACCGAGTGCGCATATTATATCATCCACTTATTGCCTAGACTGAAAACCGCGCCAGAGTTCGAAACTACAAGCTCAATCAAATCATAATTATAATCATTATCATTGTTTGTTGAAATGATTCTTATGCCCCGACAGGGGAACGAAAACGGAACCTTATGTTGATTGATTTTTTGTAATAAGTCAATTATGTCAATAATATTCTAAAACTTATGATTTCACAGTCACAAATTAATATTTTTTTCTATATTTTTTTAGGGGATTTTTGCTTTCAGACGATATATTTCCTGATTTCCCTACGACTGAATCATCATCATCTGAGGGAGTTCGTTTGCTGGTCCTGGCTCTCCCATGTCACGTTTCCCAAAGTAAATAAAAGGTAATCACCTTTGCGAAATAACTGCAAAATCTACAATTCCTCACTTATTAATATTATGATTTAATTATTGAAATTTAAATCACCAGCAAGTAAATGTTTTGCTGTGGCTTCCCCCCCCCCTTTCCGCAAAACGTCAAAATTTGGGGCTTTGCACCCAAAAAAAATTTAAAAAAA